>JASGXE010003830.1:0-32445 GCA_030068105.1 Sinentomon sp. SZTP_YWyxl
ATTTTAGCGAAAGTAAGATTTTGACAAAATTTTACACAGCACCACACACAAGGAAATTTTCCTGCAAATGAACAAATATGTTCGCCCATATAGGCTGAAATATTTTCTTTCAGATTGCAGGTAGTTCCGTCTACCCAAATTGCAGAAAAATGTTTTGAGGATGGAAAGGCCAACATTGCCGATATTCCTGAAGAACGAAATAGATTCATCTCTCCTTTTTATATTTTTCACAGACGTGATGAACACGGTAATGACAAGCGGGGGACGTACTTCGCCTTCTATGGACTATGGACGTGAGTGAAACTGTTTATTATACCGTGTGGAGTTTCTTGTCAGTTCGCTTATGGTGTTGTTTTTATTTCCGATTCAAAGTCAACGTCATTATTGCCTGAATATTCTGATACCTGCTCCCTCTGCGCCGAGCACAAACATTTACAGCCAATCTGTCTCCGATCTAGTTTTTGCACCTTCCAGTCTCAGTTGTTTTTCCGATTGAGCAGTTGAATAATTGCCTACCTGCCTGGTGCTCCGAATCAGTTGTGGGTTTCACAGATTTCTCTATAGAAAAATACGTGCCTAATACAACTTCCACGAACCTGGACAATGGCAAGCAAACGAGAGATTTTGGCCTGTAAATCTGATTCACATTAGCCTTCATTTTGTTGCTCACGGAAGGCTTGAGCGTGTGCATCGTACTCCGCAGGAGCGAATTGAGGTACGTTTCTTGTACAGGGCGGCCGAAAACAGCTTGCTACGAATGTTTGTTTTCCTCAAGGTAAATTGAAGAGAGGTACAGCGGAAACAGAGCTCTACTCACACGGTCACATGACGCTCGGTTCCGTGATGTCATTATTACGAAGAAAGAAAGGAACAGAATGCGGCAAGCACGTACGTAGGTACACTTGGGCACCAATTTTTGGAAATTTCCACGAAAAAGTCGACGCCGTTTGTTGTTGTAACTGTCTTTTGTGAAAACTTGTTTCTGGCAACCATGAAAACACACTTTGCTTTTCCATCAGGCACAATTTAAAAATGAAGTAGATCATGCTTATAGCTGTCAAAGCCTGTTCGTCAATTCATTCTGTGACGGATTCCTTTCAATTTTCAATTGCGTGTTCGATGGATATTGCCCGGGTTGAGTGGCTGCCACTTCTTGAGATTTCTCATGCGTGGGTGCAAGATGGTGCAGTAGGCAGCCGGTTTGTCCTGCATGCTAAAGCATCCCGGTTCAATACCCGCTCCCGTGAAGTTTCTTTAATTCTTCAAAAGTAGAAGCGCGCGGTTTCACTATCTGATCATGTCATTTTCCTGGCCTTTCTGGATTTTGAATGGCAGAACAAAAATTTGCGTCGCGCCTGTCGAGATGTAGTAACAAAAATGTCTTTTGCCGCTAAAACTCATTGCCATTTAGTCGGAAAGATGCAGAGCCATTGTTGGTCCCAACGCCTCCCTCTCGGAACATAAATTTGTAAATCAAAATTACCTACTTGAAATTTTAAGCCTCCAGAGACAGCTGCAGAGATTTGTCTCAAAGACATTTTCATGATCTGTTTGTCATCAAGGCACCTACCTTTTCTTACACGTAGATAACAATCAGTTTTATACGCCCAGAAACAAGAATCAGTTCGCAGAAACGTTTTTCATTTGCTCACGTCACCTACCTGGATGTTCTGAATCGTGCAGGTAGGTTAAAAAAGAGTATCTCGCAAAATGCGTTTTCAGGACGTTCATTAAAAAAACTCGTAAATGATCGCAAAGCAAATCATTATAAGCAGGTCAGAAAAAGATTGGATATGCCATCATTCCACCAGGATGAGTTTTAATATGTCAGATGAGAAACGAAATAACAGCGTGCCACGAGGGACCGGTCACTGGGGCAGAAGGAACTGAGGTAGATGTGGACTGAGGCAGAATTTTTTCATTTTTGGAGGCTGATTTTTTAATTTATCCGGGTTAGGTTAGTTCAAGTTAGGGTAAGTTAAGTTAGGACAGGTGTAAGCTTCCACCGCCATGCAAACATTCACTCCAAAACTCCCTCCTTTGTCCAATTCTACCTCAGTCCACTTCTGCCGCAGTCCTTTCTATCCCAGTCCCCCGATCCCGCCACGGGCAAAATTATTCAGATTCTATTTACCTCCGCCATG
Source organism: Sinentomon sp. SZTP_YWyxl (assembly GCA_030068105.1). Taxonomy (NCBI): domain Eukaryota; kingdom Metazoa; phylum Arthropoda; class Protura; order Sinentomata; family Sinentomidae; genus Sinentomon; species Sinentomon sp. SZTP_YWyxl. The sequence goes on from JASGXE010003830.1 coordinate 2,145, forward strand.
GGGGACCGCTGCTCTTCTCCTTCCTGGAGTTTCGTGGCCCCTAAAAACATTGTTCTGTTTGAAATTTTCAAAAAAGTAAAGCAAAAGGGCGAATGAGAGTTCTTTCTTGCATTCAAAGCAGTTTTTCTGTGCGTCTGGTTTGGAGACGTTTGGATTCTGTTCGGACGTCGGGTTTTCTCGGCACCTCCGCCTCCGGTTTCGAATGAACTTACTTGACGGTGACTTCACAGAGCCGAGCGTCACGTGAGCGAACAGGCCGAGCTTGCTGTTCCTGCTATATACCTGACTTCTATTTACCTTGTGAATACATTGTTGCAGGAAAGGCATCGGGTTCAGCCAAATACGTGAGAAAACTGGTCGGTAGTAGCCAAAAATACAAATACGGTTCCACCACAGAAATGTATGAGAAAAGAGGTCGCCAAATTCAAAACATCAGGATTTGTGATGAATGGTCCACGTAGTGGTCGTCTATTCCAGAACCTTCTTCAGACAAATTACCAACACAGTACGAGCAAAATGCGACGTTATTACCCCACCGATGCTGTCAGACTTTGCTTTGAAGATCCTCTGTATTTCTGCATTGTACAAATGGCGACCCTTTGAACATCTCCTGTGAGCACCCACCAACTGCCCTTTTAAAGGTAAACAACCCTTCTGAGCGTCAGACAACCGGCCCCTCTGAACGCCGCCAGAACTGTCTTTTTAAGGACAACCAACGGCTCTTGAACTTTCAATCCCAAATTACGACAACAATAACTTTCCATATCCAACTCATAAGAAACTCCGCCCTAAAAACATCAAGAGGTGTTCTGTCACATGGTTTAGTTGGCAACTGTCTGTCGTCTACTAATGAAGAAAATAGGCAATATTCTGTCGTCTACGTAAGCGAAATAATTAAACACAAATTTTAGCGAAAGTACAATTTTAACAAACTTTTACACGGCACCACACGCAAGGTAATTTTCTTGCAAATGAACAAAAATTTTCCCGATATAGGCTGAAATATTTTTTTTCAGATTTTAGATAGTTCCGTCTACCCAAATTGCAGAAAAATGTTTTGAGGAGGGAATGGCCATCATTATCGATATTCCTGAAGAACGAAATGGATTTAGGCCGGAGAGATCTCCGATGCTTTTTTCAAAACCACTGGTGAAACTTGTGGATATCCACGTTTTCGGGGGGAAGGGATCGATAATATCCTCAACTATCTCCGGTGGTTTTGAAACAAGCAAGAGAGATCTCTCCGGCCTTACTCTCCTTTTTTATGCTTCACAGACGTGAGGAACACGGAAATGATAAGTGGGGGACGCAATTCGCCTTCTAAGGGCTATTACTGTGAGTGAAATTGTGTATTATGCATCAAATGATTTGTCTCATGGTTTAGTAGGCAAGATTCAGTTTCCTGTATTAGCAGTATCATTTTGGTATGAATTATCATCAGGATAGTACCAAAGTAAGTGTTTTGACTGCCTGTTAAACAGCAACACACGCAAATTGGTGCGCATGAACGGAAATTTTCCCTGTTTGGAAGAAATATTTTCTTTCAGATGTTAATGAAGCAAATATTCTGTAGTCGACGGAAGCTGTTTTATTGTGATACAAATTTGCATAAAATCGCACTAAATCAAGGGACGTTTACTCGAAAATCGCACAACATGCGAGGCAACGGTGTTGCACTTGAACAAACATTTTCCTCTTAGGCAGATCTGTTTCAGATTTTAGATAGTCCCATCCTCATAGATTGCGGATAACGTTTAGAGGAGGGAATGGTCAGCATTACGGTAATTCCTAAAGTATATAATTACGAGTAGTCTGATATTTACCTATCTCTTTTTTTCATTCTCAGCGGACTGGTCACTGCCAAGTGGGGGAAATTCGCCTCGTCGGAACTATTCTCGCGAGTTTAAATTGTTTATTTTCCTCGTTTTCGCCGAAAGTGTATACGAGCACGTCGTACGTTTTTTTTACTCAGGGTTTTCATTGGCAAATTTTTGTCCTCTAAGGAAGAAAAATAAACACGGTTTTGCATGTTAGTTTTCCTCGTATACGTCGAAAGTTTGTTTACTCATGGTTTTCAATGGAAAAAATTGTCCTCTAAGGAAAAATAAACACGGATTTGAACAAAGGTAGCACGATATCTAGTGATTTTCACTACTTTTCAAACTGCGCCTCATGAAAGGCAATGTTGTCACATATGAATGAAAATTTTCACTCCCATCAGGCTGAAGGATTTTCTTTCAGATTTAAAACAGTAGTTCCACCCACCAGATTGCGGATAAATGTTAGAGGAGGGAATGGTCACTATCGCGGAAATTGTTAAAGAATTGCGAAATGCATGGTAACGTTTCATCTCTTCTTTTTCATTTTTCATATCGCCAATAGCAAGTTCGCCAAATCCGGACAATTCCGGTGAGTGAAATTGTTTTACGTCAAGCTTTGTTTGTCTTACTGCTTGATATGAATATTCTTTTTCAATATAAGCAATATCTAGCTGGTATTATGTTCCATAAAAACCGACAAAAATAAGGGATTTTGGCTTCATTTCAAACGGCAATGTCGTCGCGCATGACGATGATTTTCCTGGCGATCTGATTAGAATTCCGCAAACTCCTGACTCCGTATTGATTATTTGATATGGTATTCTAAAACTTGACATTTTGGCAAGCTGTCCACAAAATTGCCCATGAATTAAGAACATTTTTCGTTTCGCAGTGATCTCCGTAAGTAAGGCAGTGCAGATATCAAGTGCTCCACTTGCACGATTTATTTGTTACAACCCTATCGTGTGGTCAGTTCCACTGTTAGTGTAAATTCAAAGTTGACGATATCATATTCTACAAGGCCGGATATTCCGTCAAATAGCTTTAGGTTTGAACAATGGAATGTTCCCTTACAGAATTTTCAAATGGACCAAAACCATTTTCCACATTCTTACGTTTGGTAATCCATACGAAAAACAACAAAAGTCCTCTGATGGTACTGAAATCAACGCGTGACAATCACGATATTGAGATAGTTCTCTGTGTACATCTATGACATGATGTCATTCAGACATATCCACATGAAGTTAGTGGTTGTCTACTTTTACTTTGCATTTTACGAGTCATCCTTAACAAATTCAGTCTTTCTTCGAGTCGCTGAGCTGTAGGTTTGGCTTTGCTCGCCCTGTGTCTGCTGGCTTTCATGAGATGCACTACGGATCTTTAATTGTTCAAGCAATATCAATTCAGTCAATCTATTTCATCAAATAAGTGGAGAAATGACGAGACTTTGCCGGCAGGTCGGAAGGATCACCATCCATCGGATTCGTTTCAGACAAATCAAAAACGCTGCAAACGCAGCACGACCGCCATCCCTGCACTCCTGTGCGGCGCGTCGTAGAAGGACATGAGACCCTTCCTTTATTTATCCTGAAAAAAAAAATAGAAGAGAAACGCAATGGTCGCTTAACTCTCAGATGACAGACAACTGTGGAAGAGCGACTGGCAATTGGCAAGCACGGGGCTTTAGTGCGGCAGCCGGTCCGTTCCTTGCTGCCGCGATCATCAGCCGCAAATATTCGCAGTGCCCGATCTAGGACTTACCATTCGTACTGTCCTGGACGTTCAAGGGCCACCACTTATTCCTATCATCTAGAATCAATTTTCTGCACTGCCTTAAACATACTGCTAATTAAAGTTTTATAGCCGCAGCTCAATCTCTGCGACTCCCAAAAGCAATAATTCCAACTTAATTATTTGAATGTAGTGGATTATTAGAATTCAGAGCTGCAATGCATCTGCTCCGATCGCGTGGCGAATCGCAGCCTATCAATTCATAGCGAGGATGACAGTGCATGCTACAAACAAACATCATCCCCTTTAAGCAGGAAACAAACCGGTGAAGCGTCAGAATCATCCACGCATCAAGTGCAAAGACATTTGGTCTGTCTGTCTAGACCCAATCGTGAGTGTAGGCAAATCACAACTAGTCTAGTCGCGAATCACAACTAGTAGGCGAATCACAACTAGTCAAAAGCTGCTTAGTAGAATGTCCAATCAAAGGGGACATTTGCGATAACAAAGGCACTTGCAGATGTTTCGCATGCTACAGTGGAGTCGTGAAAGTGGATCTTACTTTCTATCGCAGCGTAAGCTTCAGACAAATTAAACTCCCAAAAGGTTAGCGTTAGTTAACTTTTTGTTCACTGAAGCGTTAAAATATCTCGTCGGTTGAAATGTTATTTATGGGTCTTCTCTTCAAGTGTAATTGCGTGCAGCTGCGTAGGTGATTCGTGTTAGAATACACCAAGGTGGATGCGGAATTCATTTCAGCGGATATGTGTAGACGGTGGAAATTACAATATGATGTTCGGATGGAGCAGAGTGAAAGGCATCACATCAGGTATTAATCAATATTTTATGACTTGCATGGAAATAATTTCAGTGGTGTAATGTTCAGAATGGTTCCCAGGGGAGACATAATGTTTGTGTAAAGTAGTTCCGATAATGAATCACCAAAAAAAAAAAACGAATGAAAGCCACACCAAGCGAATTTGCATGTTTCATTTCATTGCGCCACTCACGTCTCACTAATTGTGGCTGACATTGATGGCATTGATGGCAAACATGGCTGGCATTGATGGAGAGGGAGGGGCTCGCTGATTCTGTTGTTAACTCAAGCAGAACTTCCCGAAAAAGCCGAATTATGTGTACGTTGCAAGTCATTGTTGCTCAAACCATCTGATCGAGCAGACCAAGGATTCCTCCTGTGCTTACCATAACGGAGTCATCAGTCTCGACCATTATCAACAGCGTTCAAGTTTCTGATCAATGCCTTTGGTCGCTGTAGTACATTGTTTCTGAAGATGTCAGATGGTCTAAATTAGAGTTTTCTCCAGCTCACTATCGTCGAAAGTATAGTTGCGGCAGTAAAAAGTCTCTTTTAGTATCGACTTCCTGCTATCACGAAACTTCCTCAATATCGATAATTGATAAGAGGATTTTTGATCAGCACCTTTGTCGCAGAATCAAGTGAGTTTCAATTTTCTTTAAAGAGTATGTAGAATTTCTTAGCTTATTGTCAGAATCAACAATTGCGAATTTTGTATTTCTTAGTTTACAAATATTTTGACACGATAATTGTCACTTGTTTATTCACATTAAAAATAAAGCAGGCCAGTACCTATCACTGCGTCTCTATCAGAATTTGGAGTCAAGAATTTTTGTCTCCATGTATTGCCTGCAAAACATTTTTTCAAGAAAGTTAATTGATATCATTTGAAAAAAATTTCGATGATATACTCAGTGTGTGATAACACAAAATAGGTTTTTTCCCACCAAGATAAATCAATTTATCTCCAGACTTATTACTTCCCTGCGTTTCGACTGTTTTTCTTATTGAAATATGGCATCTTTATATAAAATTTACGCAATGACTGTTTTTACCTGATTATTTTATGATTGAAATTTCTTTTCAGTTTCATTATATTTAATTGCAGCCGGATGAAGAATTTCAACGGTTTTATGCACAACAACAAGATTGTAATGCCTGTTCAGTCAAGTATAAAAAATCAGCAGACGAAATAACTGAGTCTCCTTGCACGCAGTAAATACAATCTCAAGGCTGGATTTTCGAGTCGCTCATGAAATCTCGGTTGCAAGGAAAATAATCGGACACATGAGACCATCGAGCCAACCATGCTTGCTGAAATTTGCAAGATTGAACGAACCCTTGATAGGAACACCTACAATCTCGAGGCTGGATTTTCGAGTCGCTCATGAAATCTCGGTTGCAAGGAAAATAATCGGACACATGAGACCATCGATCCAACCATGCTTGCTGAAATTTGCAAGGTTGAACGAAAACTTGATAGAATCACCGAGTTAGCGATCTCGTTAATTACTCGTATCTCAAACTGCTGCGTGGTGAAAATGTTAGTCCTTTGGCCAAGAAAGACGGACGTGTTGTCCTCCCAAAAACTATCAAAAATACATGGAAGGTAGCTGACGAAGGAGGATGGGAAACGATGGATATCATCGACGAAACACAGGAACATATTACCGCCAATCGAGAGTTTTCTGTCGAGAGACAAGGCAAATTCCTTACTGAGATTTAGCACACCTTTACTCGAATGGACAGGATGAATGAAAATCTCTGGCTATGCCCCTTTCTTTTTTTCTCCATAAATCGGAATCCTGGAGCTCCGTTCGAGATAGTCCGCAAATAATGGAGAAGGCAGATATCGATTTTCTCCAGGAATGCTTGCATGAATACGTTCACTCAGGCAGCGGTTTATGCGACAACCAAAAACAATGACAAATTCATCGGCAAAAGCTGCGCTGAGGATATCATGTATGACTATGATGCGTAGCGCAGAAGTGCAGGAACGGCTGTCGTACTGTGTTTTACTTTCAACTTTTGAATTTGTCTGAAACTAAGTGTATGGATGGTGATCCTTCCAACCTACCGGCAAAATCTCCTTTTTATTCTACTCATATGACGTACTCGCGAAAATGTTAGTTTCAGTCAACCGAATAAAGGTATAGATATTATGTAAAATGATTGGGTTTGTGAAGTTGCTGAAAAAATCAACACACATGCCGCAAATATCAATTTTTCAAAATTGTCCAAAATTAATTTCAGAGCGGAATAGGGTGAAGGGTCAAATAATTTGGTCTGCACATTTTCCCACACTGTTTCCGTCAAATTTCTTGTGGTCAAAAGAGGTGTTCTTGTTTTTCGAAGTATTATCATGCTGTGACAATAACTCCTTATCTGACATCAGGCAATAACGGAAAGATTAGAAACTATTTGAGTTTATTTCTTGGACTCATATGCGATTGTGTGTATTATCTAGCAGAAATCTTTCAAGGACGGACTGCAGATTCACATGAATGAGACGGAACACAAAGCATCAAGCTGACACCAACGACACCAGCTAAATCGGCATAAACTAAGGGAACACATATCTTCTATAGGCATTATGGTGTACATTTCCATGGGGATATTAAATGTGTAACCGATGACTTTTAAAGTAGGTACGCTCTGCAATTAAAGATATGCTGATTCAGAGGTCCACTTGTTTCAATGATAACTAATAACAAGTGATGGATTTTCAAAATTAATTGAATTGCTAAAAACTTTTGACTACTTCATTGATTTCATCGTTTCGTCATACACAACTCGGTTCTTTGACTGTATGTAATTGGATCCTAGCTTTTGCAGAAGTCATCTAATTCCAGGCAGTGTATCTCCCCGTCATACACTTTGTCGATTGATGCTTACATTGTGTCCGTTTATTTTAGATATATCCGAGTTACCGAGGCCCGCTACTCCTCTTGTGAACCTGAATGTCTTCGAAGACAACAGTGAGCTTAACCTTTCTTTGAACTTGTACACGTAACTGTTCAGGTGCCATTGTGTTATTGCTACCCAGTTGCAAAAAATTGACTTAACGAATTGAATACGTTTAAGAGCTGGTCGGAATGTTTTTGCCCCCAGTGTTTCTCCAATTCAGGTCTCCAGCATACACAAGTTTACACTTGGAATTTTAAATACACCAATTTTTTTTGCTGCACATCAAGCGCATTTTTGTTTTTGATAAATCGACAATGAATTCCTGCAAAAATACGAAACGGTGCTACCATAAAAGAATTCAGGTAGTGCTCCAAACAAAAACGCAAAACAGTGTCTTTGAACACCATTTTTATGTTCCTTTTTTCCCGCTGCCGTGAAAAGAGGTGCAATTCCTTTAAATTCACATTATGCTCAGTTCACCCATTTCACATCTGAAATCAATGTTCAATTATCTGTATTTTATAAATGCCCATAATGGAGAAGTCGGGCAATCCACAGATGATTCTGTCGACACCCCAAATTTTGCATCGTGAATTGCTGAACCTATTGTTTTACTCAGAGACCGTATACACGAAATTGACATGGCCTCTTGGAGCTCTGCCATCCCTAATTGACGTCATTCTGCCATCCCTCATGTACGTGGCCGCTTGGAGTTCTGCCATCCCTTGGGGTTCTGCCATCCCTATTTGACGTGATTCCGCCATCCATCATGGACGTGGCCTCTTGGAGTTCTGCCATCCCTTGGAGTTCTGCCATCGCCGGGGTAATTCAGAATCACATGCAATAGAAAGTTTAATTATTTGATGATTGGGATTCGAACCTGAGACTATTTTCGGTCCTTGGGTTCATGAGTCTCCGCTCAAGAACTTCAACTATCCCAACAATCACAATATATCCGCCAGAGGAATTCGAACTGTTTATGCTGCCATATTTTGGCTTCCTGTAAGAGTTTTAGTGCCCGAAAGACCAGACGCAAGGTGCTGCAATTGGAAATTTTTGTGACTCTTCACACGAAGTAGAAATTTGAGGTTTCACTCGAGTTTTCAATTTGCTGATGTGTGCGTGATTCATCAGTTCTTGTTCACACTTTTAAAAACCCACTCAATATTGTGTAATGTCCCGGGAATGCCCAGTTGTGCAACCGTTGCCACTGATTTATTTGCTCGGAAAGTACCCAGTTAGCTGATCTGCTGAATGAGATTCTACTGAATCAAAATTGGTCCGCCAAACATATTGCATCCCTTAGATTACCGGACACCCTAAGAAACGGAATCCCTTGGAATATAGCACAGACCAGTTTTGTACGCCCCATTTTGGATACACCGTCCTAGTATGTGGCATTCGGTGTGAATGCCAGATTTCTGCTCTCGAAAAGTTCACCGCAGGACAGCACTCTTTTTGGTTGACGATCAGAGTCGCCGCAGTAGTGTCACACCATGTTTGTCTCACTGGGCTGGGAATCGCGATGATCGAGAATGCGTGTGGTAAGACTGACCTGTCTGTACCTGATACTCGGGATTGTTAGCGCTTTTACGAGACACCTTAGAACTTGAAGTTTCTTTTCCATCCGTTTAAATTGTCCATGTATGTATCAATGTCCATGTATGATTAAATACCGTGATGTTGCGTGGAATGGAATTTGAACATGCTCGCAGACACCAACAATGTTAGAAAACTTTGCATCACCAGAGTTTGGTCACAGATCAGAACAAGAGACAGTAAAAATAACTGATGAATGTAACAAATTATTCAAAACGAGAATAGAAGATTTTGTTGGGTGGTACCTCTAACTTCTAAACCGAATAAGTAACCTTACGGCCGTTTGGTTTGTGAATCGCTTACATTAACTGGAAGCATAAGTCGAGATTATGTGCCTGACATTTTAAGAATGTGATTGAGCCCTAACGTAAAAATGCATTTTGATTTTAATGTACTTCTCACCAATGAAACACAGATGCATATTTTTGTGAGTATTCATAAATGCGATGATAACTTGTGCTCCACAGGTGTTTCCAATGAACCAAAACCTGCCACTCTTCTTGAGGTTTTAACTGCCGATAATAACACGGGGAGTAAGTTTTCTGGTGTCAAAATATCAAGCTCATATCATTGCAGTCTTTGAACAAAGTGATGACAACTTTGTTTCGTGACGGGAAAATTTCCAAAAACGAACTTTATTATTTTGCTGTGGCCTAAGACATTTGAGCTATCTTGTCGCTATCCTGTATACACATGTTAAATAAGAGTTTACACGACGGTTGGAACTATAAAAAATTGAGATACAAACTGTGATAAAAAGAGAACATTTCAATTTTGCTCGGGATAAAAAAAACTTTTGGCCGCTATCAGAAATTGAAAAAGTGGAACAAGCAATTTCCTACCAATATTGCGAAGGATTCTCAATTGCATGGCAATTTTGAGACGGACAACATGTCCGCTTTTCTAATTGCCAATATTTTCTAGGTTTTTTCAAACTATTTTTGTCAAACCAACTCACATTGATGAGTAGACCCAGCAAGCTCGTATTGTTCTGCGTGTCTGTACAATGGAGCGCTTCACGCAGAAGTAAACAAATAGCAATCCATTACTTCCCACAAGAGTTCTGCCACGAAAATCAATCAACACAGGATGAATCGTTAAGGAGTTGGTGATAAGCGCTCAAATGGCTCAATAAAATGAAATTTAAACATTTAGTAAATAGAGAGCTTTAGTGATCAATTTTTTGAAGAAAACATGGTTTCGCTGGCAGGACGATGTTCTTTGAGCGTAATTATAACAGACTATCGCGGAATTCTCTTTTGAACTAAGCGTATTCTGTTTTAACTCATTTTGTGGATATCGTAAAAAATTTAGATTTTTACTGGGAATATTTGCGGACATGCAGATCGTCATATTTTCAATTTTCAGATTTCGATGTCTCCAGTTTAACCGATGATCCCGCTTTGAAACAATATTTAGAGAAGGCCGCCATTTTTGGTAAGGATACTAAAAAAGAAACACGGCGTATATACGAGTATACCATGGTGTACCGGCAAAAAAGTTGCGAGATGTACACAGAACTGTTACCACGTCTTAATCTCGAACAAGACACGAAAAATGAGGTGCATCTCTCCTGAAACTGTTTTTTTTTTCCGAAAACGTTCGGTTTTCTCGCTGAATGAATGTTAAAATCGCATAAACAAGGTTATAGTGACTGCAAACGCAATTCAGTGGGTTGTTTAGATCGATACACATAGGTACGACTCGATGAAAAAACGTCACAAACTTGACACAATTGATTTGTGATTTGTTTCCTTTTTATCAAAATTCTGCAGATGCAAACATTGCTTCACTTCGTCGTGACTTCAGGCCAGGAAGTAAGCACACCATTTCTTGTTATGCTGTACGAATAAGTGTAGCTTTCACGTGATAATGTTGGCACAGACATAAACCTCACGTGAGCCTAATAGATTTCAACCAAATATTGTTGAGGTTACTCCGACCAAAGCTAAAACGCTCTATTAGAAAGGATTCCAATTTCAGATTTAATAAAAATTCCCTGAGAGCAGATGAAACTCAATCGATGTACGTGATGCACAACTTCCGCGTATTTGCCCGCCTTTGCGAAATTGCAGGATTGATCACTTCACTAGTTCAAATCGCTAGTGCGCCCGGAAAAGAGCTTCACCATAAGTAACATTCCAGTAACATAAATGAACATTCGCCGAAGGTGAGAGAGGTAAATGTTACAGATTTTTACATCGCTTTTTTAATTCGACAAGACTCATTTTAAACTTTGTGAACATTCATGGATCATGTTTTTTGCTCAACCAACATAGTCTTTCCGTCAACGCTATCTTGTTCTTGGAGTGACACAGATTTTCGTGCAATGAAACATTGGGTTTTGTATTTCAGATGAGTGTTTTCAACACACGAGAGTGGACGGCCTCCTCACTTTATTACCAATTTCCTTTTTATTTAAAGAATTAAGGGAATAATCCTCCTTAAAGGACAATCCTCCAACGATCAACGGGACTTTGTCAATCGAGAAGATATCATTAGCCAACACTGAGGATCTGCATGTGTAATCACATTTCGCTCCTAATCAGCGACATTTAAATGTCCAATATGGTCGTGCTGCACGAAAATTATTTTCGGTTAATATCAGAAGTTTGATATTTAATAAGAAATCCCGTTGGCACTCTGACGATATCACTGATGACCTGTCAAGCTATGCAGGTTTCTGTGCACCTACACTTCTCAGTAAAAAGCCTGTAAAGGAGAAAACTCACAAAAATCACACTGTAGAAATGACAGAAAGTCACATCGTAATTCTATAGGATACGCTTTTGTAATTTTGCCGATCTTATGGAAAGTTACACATGCCATTTTTCCGTGTCAATAGATATCGCCAATGTTATAAATCAAGCACAGCTCAACAACAATCAACCGGAGACAGGTAAAAAAGTTCTTATAGTGTAATATTTAAACAATATAACGGTACAAACGAACTCGGATAGAACGAACTCGGATTTTAGCGGATAGAAACATGTCTATGAAAAGAAAAGAATTCTTTGTGATAGAATTGCATGAACTGACTCAAGTTTTCTTCCACACTTTAAGTTTAAACCCATTTGTTAGGATAGAAATAAATATGACATCATGCAAAGAACTTAAGAAAGTGAACCTGGATGCTACTGGTGTTGTGGAGATTTTAAATTACTCGTAGTTGTTTCAATCAAAATGCAATCAAGACAAACAATGATGCAGAATTCAATCAGCGTAATGTAGACAAAGGAATAATCAATCAGCGACGAATGAATAATGTCCTTTTTGCATGGATTATGAATGAATTTCAGAGTAGCATAACAACAAATCTTCAGCTTCACTAGAAACCAAGTCATTCAGCTCGAAGTTTTCTAAATAGTGCTCCTGCCCTTGTGTTTTTGGAAAATTCTGACGTGAACAATCCTTTCGAGAATTTCTTATTTGACCAAGAATAAAAAAACTAGTCGAGATTGGCATTGTGAAAAATTTCTTTTCAGGTGTAAACAATCCCATCGTACCAGTCATCAATATAAACAGTGATGACCCTAACGACGGTTGGTATCATATCATTTTGGTATCGTATTGCTGGTATTGTATTTCGGTATCGCTTTGATATGCATGTTTTACCACATTGTAGACTGGTTGAAGGAGCAATGGCTCGCATAAATTACCTCCTCCCTAAAGCTCATTCAAACAAGGCCGATAGTTCGCCAAGTCCACGTGCATCTATTGTAATTGCAAGTTGTTGTGTATTCTAATCCATTGTGTCGAAATGCCAACAATTGTTATTGTGAGAACAACACATCTATCAAGTTGACTGTAGAATGTCGATACTGTCATCCGTTGCATATTCATCATTATCGTTAGAATGTCGATACTGTCATCCGTTGCATATTCATCATTATCGTTAGAATGTCGATACTGTCATCCGTTGCATATTCATCATTATCGTTAGAATGTCGATACTGTCATCTGTTGCATATTCATCATTATCGTTAGAATGTCGATACTGTCATCCGTTGCATATTCATCATTATCGTACAGGCATCCATCTCACCTTCTCAGTAAAAACCCTTTTTAAATAAATAGTTCGCACTGAAAATCCGCGTCTTGTAATTCCATAGGACACGCTTTTGTAGTTGTGACAATCTTAGGGCGAAGTCACGAGCATTTGTTTTTTCAGAACAAGCCATTTTTTCATATCAATTCAATAGATAGAGTGATTGTTTTGAATCTAGCACAGGGCAACAATCAAGCCGCGATAGGTAAAACAGATCTTGAGTGCAAGTTTTAAATAAAACAAAGGAAAGAAGAGTTCTCTGGAGGACCGAAAATAAACTTGTCGACGGAAAAATGTCTGGCGATTGCCGCCTAATTTTTTCAGGTAGTGCTGGGTAAAAAATCACTGTCAATGGATAAGTTCCCCTTATTGAACATACCAAGGATACAAAATAAAGATTCCAGAATGTAAAGAACAGAAATGTGAACTTCCATGCACTGGAATGTGAGATTTTAAGTGGTTGTTTAAAATCACAAGATATGAAAATTATCATCACGACAAACAATGATGCAGGATTCAATGAAACGAAAAAGACACTTGAATGATCAATCAGTTACGAATGAATAATCGCAGATTATGAAATGTGATCGAAGTTCAGAGTATACAGAACGTTAGTTAAAATATTCAATTTCACTAGAAAAATTATTTCTGGGCGAATTCTTGTAAACTGCATTCCGACACTTGGATTTTTTGGAAAATTCTGAAGTGAACATTCCTTAGGTTCGTTTTTTGTTTGACCCAACACAAACATAACGATATTGGCATTCTGAATATTTTTCAGTTGCAAACAAATCCACAGTACCAGTCATCAATATAAACAGTGCTGACGCCGAGAACGGTTGGTATCGTATAATTGGTATCACATCATTGGTATTGTATTTCGATGAGGCTTTGATATTCAAGTTTTACCACATTGTGGACTGGTTAAAGGGCCATTTTGGTTCGCATAAATTTGCTCCTTTCAATAACGCAAGCCAAGTTGACCTGATCTTTCCTAATCCCAACCTATTCTAAATCCCTAATTTATAAGCCAATCTCAGACGAACGGACTTGTCACATTTTAGCTGACGAAAGCAGCAAGGATCATTACCCAAGTCCTCATGAGTCTGCGGTATATTTAATGTGTTTCACATTGCAATTAATTCATGGGATTGAAATGTCAACATCAGTATTTATTGTTTAGAGATCTTCATTTTGTATCAGTTATGGTGAGAACCACGCTTCTAAGTTAACTTAGAATGTCGGGAGAGGCTATTCTATCACCAGTCTAATCTTCAACATCGGCATGGTCACGCATCTTATCTTCCCAGTAAAAACCTATTCAAAGGCATAATTGAAAATAAAATCCGGGCCTTGTACTTCGAATGGACACGCTTTTGTGGTTGTGATGATATTAAGTAAAGGTATATTCCCCTATTTTCATGCACTTGTTCTAGTAAAACATGTCAATATTTCATTTCAATAGATTCGGCCACAGCACAGACCAGCAACGAAGCGACGACAAGTAAGACAGAACTAGAGTTTAATATATATATACAAAACTGTGGCAGGAAAACATCTCTGAAGGGTCGAAAAGAAACTCATCTACGGATAGAAAAGATTGTATGGCGATAGGTTGTTTCAGTTAGTGCCGGGTAAAAAAGATCGCTGCCTACAGATAAGCTTTTCGACACTGAATGTATTAATCCATTAATTTGGAGAGAAGTAAAAATGCCAGAATGCAAAGAACTCAAAAAGTGAACCTCCATGTATTTTTATGCGGAGATCTTTGGTCGAACTAAAACTGACTGTTTTGATCAAAACAAAAAAATTGAATAGTGAGAACTGAGATAATAAATGAGAAACATACTGGGACGTGGAGATCTTTGTTCGTACTAAAATTGGTTGTTTTGATCAGAACATGTGCAATGGATGAAGGATATGCCAAGAAACTTATTCGAATCGTGGTGTCTGGATTTGGCCAATTTTGGTTTTGCATAATTCTCATTTCGTAACAAATTCATGATGGAAAATTTGATTTATGAAAGCAATGTACAGAAAAACATAGATATAATCTGTGAAATATCACAACTGGAGATCCTTACAACTACGCTATTCTTGTGCCGCTTCATCAATACTCCCGTTTGGGGTATCGACAGCGAAGATGCACAAGAATAGCACAATTGCACCTTCGTCCCTTTTAAAGTTTCAAAAATCACTGCTCATTTGGTGTATGAAAACAGAACCCCGAAAAAGGTGTGAAATACAATTGTAATTTATTACAATGGGTGTAATTTCACTTCGAATACAATTTTCTATTTCTTCTAACTTCAATATTGCGTGGTAAACTTCTTCCAGGAAGCTTTGTTAGAATCAACTAAAATTCAAAAGATTTGATATTGAAGATACAAAAACGTGCACTGGCACATTATCTAAGATAAACTCTTCGCAAGTTGGAAATGAGATCATGCATGTGGAAGCTGAAAAATGATGGCTAAGTAGGGAAAACCAGAATTTCTCAGTCCCGTAATTTGATGCAGGAGCTTCGTTTACACCCAAACTCTTCTCACAGGCCTCAAGCAGTTCCAGGAAAATGTTGGGAGAAGCAAAATTAACTGCAGCTGTTGCCAGCCCAGGAGACACTTAAGGCTAGCTGCTGCGTAGGATAGAATTTCAGATGAAAAGTAAAACGTAATCACTGATTCTAAAGTGTAAAATTACTCTCAGTAAAGAAACAACGCAATCTGAAAGTACACGCTCGTACGAATCCAAATTACTCCTCTAGTGGAATATTCGTAAATTTTTGCACCCGAAATGTGTGTTACTGGTCGGAATAAACCCTAAAACACCCTAAAAAGGGTGAAAAAACTTTATTTTACAAAGTGTAAATTTCACGTTTATGACTGTTTTGTATGCCATAAACTACTCCTGCCGGACATGAAAAAATGTTCAATAAACAAACTGTTGGGGCCATAATACACACTTAAATTTTCGAAATTGGTTTTGCTAATGCTTCGCTATCACTGTCCCCACCGTTGTCTGATAGATTTAGATTGCGATAGAATGACGAAATTGTGTACCTACTCACCCCTGAGATAAGCGCTCTTAACTAGCGCTAATACGTGATTGCATGAAAAACGTCTGCATTTCCTGCAACCACGGATAAACGCTATTCCGGGGCACTTCTCATCTGGGTCAGTCTGCAAAAGATATTTCCTGCAACTAGCCCATTTCTTTAATCGCTACGGATATTTCCTTCTACTAGAATATTCTAGCTCTTCGCCGGAGAGCTAGAATATGGAGATGACCTACACAAGCAGGAAGAGATGCCACCCCTTGAAGGAGATGATGAAGATGAATAAAGGATGGAGGAGCTTGATTAAGGAGATGGGGAAGATAGAAAACTTGAGGACCTTTGCACTTTTCTCCCAGGGAATCGACAAATATTCAGTTTTAATCATCCATG
Source organism: Sinentomon sp. SZTP_YWyxl (assembly GCA_030068105.1). Lineage (NCBI taxonomy): Eukaryota > Metazoa > Arthropoda > Protura > Sinentomata > Sinentomidae > Sinentomon > Sinentomon sp. SZTP_YWyxl. Next base: position 18,515 of record JASGXE010003830.1, read on the forward strand.
AAATCTGAAGGAGCTCATGTGCTCATGTTTCCTTTGTTCATCTGTGTTATTCAGAGTTCTATCCTCCGATAATTTACTTTTTGCATTTCGAGAACTTAAGCACGCTGCAGAGTTTTCTATGTTTAAGCCCAGTCACGTTATCCGCTTTTTTTAGTCCGGTTTTCATTCACCTCCTTTCTGACCCCTCGCATCTTTCTTGCGCCGTTTATTCATTGTCATGCGGAGGAGCGAGCTCATTTGCGATGGCCTGACGCCGGATGCTCTGCGCTGTTGTATTGCCATGTTCGTTTTTCAGTTTTGTGTAATAATCTCGATTTTGCATCTCGAATTCGTCATGTAGCTTGATAAACACAAGTAAGAAGTCATGTTTGCTTGTCTTCGTTTGTATGTGCAGGAAATGACAATTGGCATGATCAAATGTTTTTGTTCATGTTCTCCCAAATATTTAGTCGTATCCCCGACAGCTACGAATACCAAGGGTGTTATAAACAGTACACAGTTATTTCAAAGGCTGGAACAAGGAGGTTGGCATCTGTTTGTACCATTTTTTCATATCTTGTTTAGCAACTGAACAGAAAAACACGCGTATATTGGCAGGAACTCGTCTAAAATCCGGATTAGTCTTCCGTGTGTTAAGTTTAGCTCAACCATGACATCGCATTTTAGAGTATTTTTGAAAATGGTTGGTACATCGTTAAAATTTATTTGTACGCTACATGTCTGATTTGTATGCCACACTCGCGGACGTTGTTACAATTTTTCTGTGCAGGAGCAAACTTTCCTTCACGTTGGCTCCACAACTCCAAGAAAACATCATCCAAACTGCATTTCCTACCACGGTCGGTTAGATTGTCGACAGTATAGATTTGCACGCCGCATTCCTAATTTGTGTGACACCCTTCAGGAAGTTTTAAGATTTTGCTGTGATGAAGCCAACTTGCTTAGCCAATTCCTATCTGAAGAGTAAAGAATTAGGAATTTCAAATTGCGATATACATTCACGCGATTGAAGCCTTTACCAGTGGGATTTGTCTTGCATACAGCTGGGAGTTTCTGGCCATTTCAGTCACCCTGCAGTCACATCACTTCGTTTGACATTTCTACTCCTCGTGTGTGTCTCACACGTATCACGGACAGTGGTGTAATGGAGACCATAAGGCCTCATAGGGTGTATGGTCTACGAAGTACGTAGGAAGTCACAGTATTGCCTGAATAGAAAATTGCTCAAGGCTTTTAAATTGGGCGCATGGGTGGCCAATTTTATTCGCATTGGGCGAATACGTGCATAATTTGGTCCAGTAAAATCTTACCAAATTTCATCACTGCACAGGGGCCATGGGCTGTAGACTGTTCCAAGTAATAATTACCTTTCTCATTTATAGGGATACAAGCGTACGTAATTTCAAACTTCTTTCATTCACGATTTATGACTAGCACCACAGATTTTCTTATACGACCAAAGTTTGATAAATTACGAGTAGAATTCAGTGTTTAAATAGTCTCGGTGGCGTTCACATTTGATCGCCATATAACTCCATCCTTTCTTCGAGGTGAAGCTTCTCGAAACTATGATATATTTCCTTGCATGACCGGGCATTCAGGCTTAATCAAGTTCCACTCTTCAAATAAAGCAACAAGGTAACAGAGCTGAGTATGTGATCCCACTCTTTCTGAAACGTTGCTGACTAAGACTGGAATTGGAAAAAGGCCAAGATCAGGGAAATGGTCTCTGTGATTGACATAGCAACAAGGAAGGACTGACACTGCAAAAAGAGCGAAATTACTCACATTTTGGACTAAGCCTGGAATTGGAAAAATACCAAAATCACGGAAATGGACTGTATGAATAGCATGTCCACAAGGAAGGACTGAAAATGCTAAAAAAGTTAATGAACTCACAATTTTGGACTAAGCAAAAAAGGCCAAAATCAGAGAAATGGACTCTATGCACAAAATCATCCCCACTCGATTCATCCTCAAGTATCGCAGTTTCTGTTGATATCTGAAGTAAGTGGAACCAAGATGAGATTCAGTGCGGTGGTCCTCAATTCCATGTTTTTCCCGGGAACGATATCAGTTATGAATATAATGCATTCCACCTCGTGTGGATATCGCCACGAGTGTTAAAATTTCTATTCCAGGCTCCAAAAATTTACGTCCGTAAACACTAAGCTTCCAGCATTCAATTTTAGGGTTCATAAAACCTGTATACACAGCTAAAAAGTTGCAATGCAGGTGTTCATTGAACTTGGGTAAATGGGTATCCCTTATTACACAACGAGAAAGGTTAGACTTCTAAAACACTCACTGTTAGCGCACATACTGTATCTCTACACCCCGTCTCGGTAAGGAAGAATCAGGTATTCACCCTTCATTCAGACGCGGTTGTTACCCGTGAGGCCGTGAGATGTACCTCCGAGTAATTTTGGAATCTAACCTCAGTACGAAGCGTTTTGACCGAATTGCAACATCATTTTGATGCGTGGGAAATTAAGTTGGCTCCACCCAGAATTGTCGTAATTACTTCCGGTAGGATGGCATAAAATTACGGGATGTGACGTACACAAACCATACTAACGGCATACTAACCGACCATTTTTGGAAAGTGCAGTTTGGATGAAGTTTTTTTAGTTGTGGGAGAGCGTACTCGTTGTCAAGTTGGCTTCATAGAAAAATAATTGTTATAACTTTATGTATAGTGGCGTATAAATTTCGGCGTGTGGCGTGCAAATCCACATGGACATAACACTATGCGACCATGGTTGGAGAGTGAAGTTTGGATGACGTTTTCTTGTACATGCGGAGACTTCTGATTTTCAAGTTGATTCGACCAAACAAACCGGGATATTTTGTCGACGTGACACACGTATTTATCTTCCCTCTTTAGCCGGTCAATGCATGACAAAAGAAAGCGTTGTTTGTATCCGAACATACCAGCCGGTCGAATAGTGCAAAGAATTTGCAATTCTTTTCACATTCAACACAGCTTCGAAGCTTCTCCGATCCTTCGCATGCATTTTTGTACAGATGGATACGGACGCGCTGTTTGGTAAGAGTGGCTTCGAGCAAGTCGAAGTAGACAAGCGGGACCTTTTTATTCGTATGTTGTGTCTCATTCTACACGCAATTCACACACATCACAATTCTATCAAAAATTCCACCACGTCAGAGTCTAAGCTATACTTTACATTCCAATCCATATTGTTTTTTAATATCCATCCATGGGTACTTTCAAATTCTTTCGTCCACTACTCAGACAGTAATAACACATTCGCTCACAGCAGGAACTTGTACTTGACTTTTCCTTCTTGCGCTGCAGCCGATTCTAACCAGTTCCAACGCGCAAAGCTTCCTCATATGCATTCGCTGTGCGTCAGGGAATTATTAGGTGTTGGACTAATCGCCAGGCCATATCTGAGATCCCGAACGCACATCCCACTACGCATAGCTGTAGAAATTAAAGTTTCTCTAAAGTAATCAGATAAGGAGTGGTTAATATTACAGAATTGCAAATCCATTACAGTAGATATTAACAGAGACATTTGGAGACTTTAGTCGCGATCTAGTTTTGCCGAAACCATTTTGTTGACAGCTTGCTTTACGTACATGCTTTAATCGTCTATTGTAATATACTCACAACACCTTCTGCATTTTCAAACTTAGCACGTTTGCAGGTCAGAAACAGGAAAACCAGTGGAAGCAGCAGAAGCAGCAGAAGCAGCCAAGCAAATAGCATAGAGCAGCAAAACAGTGGTTAGTATGTTGCAGACACATCCAAAATCAACTTCAGGTGTACCTAACCGTATTGGCTACAGATGAGCGAGATATCTCCGAATCGCGTTTTTCCAGTTCAACCATCTCGCTCAGTTTTCCTATACTTTGAAGCAAGAGTGCCTGATAATACGGAATCGAAAGTGTTCAACATTGATTACCAATGAACCTGTTCTGTTATTGAACAACTGAGCAGGTCAGCTGCTTCACTCGGGTCTCCTGGTTCACTCGCTCCGCATGTTTTTGAAACAAGGATGCCTGATGAAATTGAGACAAAACGTTTGAACATTGAATTTAGCTGAACCAGTTCCTTTAACATATCAAGATAGACGTACCGTCGTTTTTACTTGGGACTCTCCCACTTTGAAACAAGAGTGCCAGGTAACATGTCCACAAACGTTTAAACATTTATTTTATGTTGAGCTGGTTCTTTCAACATGTCAAAAGCCACTGATTTACTCAGCAAATCCTGATTTTCAACACGAGTAGCTGCTTTTCTGGAGACAAAATGGTGTGAACATTGGTTTTCCGCTGATAAACTGCTTCTTTTAACCAGTTATAATGTTTTCTCGGCATCATATGACTAACAGGATCGCCTAACCTAAACAGGAAGCAAACGAATTGCATCTAACGGTGTCAAGCAAGCATGTATCTTCTGGTTTTTGTGTGCGGTGTCCCCAAATGCCGAAAAATTTGTGTTATCGGGATCGTTGCCCTGACCCTTCCTTTATACATTTTTCAACATTTCCCAGTGCAGCGATACGGAGAAGCAAAATGTCATTCGGCCGTTTTGTTCAGAGCAATGGCAAACGGTCAATTAATAAAACACCGCACCATGTATAATTTTTATTGGGGTTTCGCGTCCGGTCAATTCATAAAAGCGGCCACATGTTTTTTTAATTTAGCCACAGGTGGACATCTCGTTTGGGAGATTTTGTCGCCTCTCAGGAAAAACCCCGGTGATCATTGGCAATCGCAAAAATGTGACATCAGAACATCGATTGTGGTTTTCTTTAACAAAAAGCTTCCCCACTATTAAAGCTGATTCGCATCAAAAAGTACTTGCGAATATTCGTGTCATATTTTTCTTTCTGTGGTTTCGAAAGGTTCATTGAAAACCAGACAACAAAGCAATAATTACCATACTCGTACAACAAATCACTCCTTGGCTTGACTGACACAAAACGGCTATGTCAAATACTTGCCGTTCCTGCAAAATTGCAGTCAGTAAGCCTTTTTGGATTTTGTGCCTAACACATATTTCATCATATCAAGAGAGAAGAGCAGCGATATTTTAGGCGTGGTGCTGTCCTCACATTGCTGGAGATTGCTCTCTGGACTCCAATAAAATGATTCAGCTGACAGACTCGGCTTAGGAGGGTTCCCTGCTCGGCGGGAATCGAATGTGGGTTCCCGATTCCAATTGCGAATACACTTGGCCGTTGCTCCAAAAGTATTTCGCGGCTTGGGCTTATTTTATTTACTTTCCTACAACAGCATAGTTTAAATTTTGGAAAACCAAATTTCACATGCAGAAAATAGTTCAGGAAATGGTTATGTCATGATGCCGTTGAAAGCGACCTCCGATTGTTAATTTATTCGTACGTATATTACAAGGTTTTCTATCTTGTCTACTCATATCTGAAACGTCCGGGCTATGCGGTTCCGTAAAAATGTACTCTGTTCAGTGACAATACACATACAGACTCTGACCCATACACATACAGAGCGTCCCGAAAACGGTCGCATTTGCTGGCTAAATGAAGCTACCCGAATAATTCGTCGTAACATTTGTATCGCGTTTCTATGCAGGTCACCTGCTGAAGTGCCATTTGCAACCATTCAGCGATTGAATGTGTTGTGACCGTTTCATGAAAACTGCTTCGTTGAATGGGCAGATATTCGGTTGGGATTGCGATTTTAGTTTTGCCTCTTTTAAAGTCTTTGGATTTCGAAGTGCTGGAAATGAGCTTGTCTTGGTGATCATTGGCATATAAGGAACTTTTTCCGGCCAAATAGAGCAACCAAAATGAAGTAGCTATTTTGAGCTCTATTCTTGATGAAAAACCAGGTGTGCCGAGTTTTTAATCAATCTTCAGTGTCCGATGAGTGAACAATAGCCTAATTCAGCAGCACATATCTGTGCAAGACTAAAACTTCAAAGCTTCATCACACCACGAGATCAAATCGTTGGAACTATCCTGCAACTTGAATAATGTTTGACCATTTTTTAAGGATTTTGTTCCAAGCGTCAGGAAATTTGGATTCCGAAGAGAAAATCAACCTCTGATTTCTTTCAATGAGACCTGTACGAAATCATCCCCATAGGACCACAAAAAGCGAATTTTAAGGAGCTGGAAGCCACGATCGAGGAAATGGTGGATCGGAGCAAATTTTATAACTGGCCAAGTACTGCTCATGCCGTGTACGTCAAAAGTGTCTTTACAATGGGAATTTTAGTCTATGCGAATGGTTCATCGCCCTTGAATGGGCGTGACTCCGAGGCGCACTGTGCATAGAAGTGATGGAATGGGCATTTTTGCAACAAATGTAAAAATGTGGATTTAGATTACCTTTAGCCACTCAAGGTTCGAATCTGTTCGCCAATGTACGAATAGATTCTTTTGAGGGCACGGTATTCCGAACATTGATGCTCGAATTCTACTATTTGGATGTTTACCGAACAATCTGCCGTTGGAAGAGAAGTTCATTCTTCACCCTATTATTCGACCAGATATTTCAATTAACGATGACCCGCTGAATGATTTCGACGGTGACTCCATAGACCACGTCACCGAATTTCTGAGTAAGACCAGAGGTTTTTAAACACTGTTTTGGATTAATTTTTATACTCATCAGAATTTTCAATTTCATATATTTTCAAGTTCAATTCAAATTTAATTGAATATATTTTCTCAAGTATACGAGCACGTGAAAAGATAACGGTAAGACGCAGTTAGTTTGGACAAAAAAACCATTTACTCTTTGACGACAAGAGGACGAAAACGATTACAATAGAGAAATTCAAAGATGTAAATTATTGAGATACCTGTTGACAAGGTAAAGGAACACAAAAACAATAGAAAATCTCAACGGTATTAAAGTGTTGAGTATTTTCAGGGTCCATTTTGTTTTTGATTCTCAAGAAAGCAGTCTATATACGTGTAGAAAGAAAAAATAAGGAATTTTATTAATAATGATCAATCCTTAAAATGTGTGACATCACTATCGGCATTAATGGCTATAGAAAGTACCCACCCATCTTCCCAAACTCCGCAGACAACCTTACAATATAGAAGCTGACATGATGAAGCCAATCATCCGCACTTATTGCCGATCGGCGAATGGGAAGCAAACCTGGAAGTCCGAATTGCTTCTTCCGTTTGTTCTGTCCACCAGTTTGCGGATTCTACATGCGTCGTTAATAGCTCCGCCCCTTTCCAGAAGCTTCTGGAAAGAAGCCGAAGTCTATCCCGATCTATCACACTTGACCAACGAACCCCATATGAAAATACCGCCCAACTTTTTCCGTCCGTTAACTGTCACAAACGCGATCACACCTCTGTCTAAATTAGGATTTCAAGTAATAATGGCAATAACAATGGCAGTAAAAATAAACTTGTGAGAGGAAAACGCGGACTGCATTTTTAATCACTTTCGATCGTGGCCCGTTACTTGTTCAGCAAATTATTTCAAATATTTTTCACGACTTCAAGATTTAGTGAAGATTTTTTGTTTCACTTTCGGACATTGAAATAAAAATTCACAGCTTTATCAAAGTCAGAAGTTACTATTGATGATAATTGAGCTGTCCCTATATTTGAGTCACCTCAATTTAGAGCGGTACCTGATTGGTCGAAATTCCGACCAATTTTGCGTGAAATGTAGAAATGCATGTTTCGCGATGGGGGGCAATATTTCCAACATTACTGTCAATATACTTAGACCCGATTATGGAAATCGCGAAGAGAGGAAAATGAAGAGTAACACTACCTTTCCCCATCTCAAAACATTGTCACAATATTATAATTTTTATGGCAAGCATTTATGTAGCCTTTTATACAATTTATTGCATCGCATTAGTGAAGCCGCAGTATGACAACCGGGTCACTGCGAGACCGAATGTTTTGGATTTTCTTCATCACAAATGCCATGCTTTGTTTAACGTAAGTATCTGATCATTCATCACTGCAAAAATATGTTCATAAAGTGCCAAGGAAAGACAATCTGTTCGCAAAAAAAGATTTTATAAAGCAACTTAAGGAGCAGTTCCATTATTTCATTTTTGATGTCATTTTGACACATCTTTGTCATTAATGGCTGCCTCATTAGTTTTCATGCCCAATGCATTATCTCTGAACAACGGTATCTCGTTTTCAACCGTCGCATAATGCTATTTTCCCTGTATCATAGTGCCTAGTGGCGGTTATCAATGTCGCAGAGTCTGGGCTTTGTCACTGTGTCATCCAAGTAAAATGGCGATGAAAAAGGATCCCATTTGTTTTCATTGTTGTAACAGCTAAAATTGATAACACCCTGCCATTTAATGACAAGGAGACCTCAAAAGTCACGTCAAAAATGACGTCAAAAATAACATAATGGAACTTCACCTTTAGATCCGAAACCGGTTCAGCCATCATCAAGATCGTTGTGTCTTTATTTTTCAACTTCTGTTTTGCTCTTAGACAATCTGAATAAACACGATGGCCTTTTCCACTTCAGTTAGTCAGTTGATCCTTATTAGTTGTCTTTCATTCCTTTTGGTTCGCTTTGCAGTTAGTGTTATGGTTTGAACGCGCTCAGAACTCTCGAATAGTTTGACAAAAGGATCCTATTGCATTTCGATTGCAAGGCGACGGTGAATACGTGGTATCATCACACAGGTCGCGTCAATGTAATCCAAAACATATGGTAAAATTAATACAATACAGATTGTGGCAAAAGTAACGGAACACCTGCATAACAAATTTTTAACAGCCGCCAGAAGTTGTGGCATGCCGGAGCCTGTCAGCCCAGAAACACTGGCACATTGGGGTGGGTTTCGTTGTGTGGTAACGGTTATCTTATGGCTGGTTCTGGCGTTTGGCAGGTGCTCAAATGGAGGCTGTTGGTATTGAGTTGTTTGTGAATCTGGGTTGGTGTCTCATGCAGGTGTTAGGTAAGGTCGATCCCTACCTCACTCCCACGTTGGGTTATGTTAGCCTAGCCTAACTTAGCTAAATAAAGCCCAACCTAACCTAAACTAACCAACCTAGCATACTCTAAATGATTGTCAAGCCTTATTACTGGGCAGAACAACACCACCATCTCGTTTAGCGACACCGGAAGAGACACTTTAAAGTCTTTGATCTCTCTGGTCGGTTGAGGTTTGTTATCGTAATAAGGAAGCACATCCCAAGCCGTTCTGGGCTGATATACACCATGCCACAACTCAGGGCACCTGCGGACATGAGTGATTTGGGTGTTCGGTTACTTTTGCCACACCCTGTATATTTGTGTCCATGGGTCTAAATCAATTCCCGAGAGTGAAAATGACTGCGATGGCATTAAGCACTTTTGTGTGTTTATATTTTTTGTTCTTTTTGTTCGTTTGTGTGTTTGGTGTTATTGTTTCTGTATGGAAAGAAGTTGCTGTGCTTTGCTTCCACCACAAACCAAGAGAGAAACAAAATTAAAACTCACTCTGCGGATCGATTTCGCTGTCTCATTGACAGAAATCGATTGAAATCGATCAGCAGAGTGAGTTTTAATTTTGTTTCTCTCTTGGTTTGTGGTGGGAGCAAAGCACAGCAACTTCTTTCCAACATCAAGGTGCCTTCCACGAGCATCAAACAAATTCATTGTTTCTGTATAACTGAGTGTTTGTGTGTTTTTTTGTGATTGTGCGTTTGTGTTTGCGTACTTTTACGTTTACACGATTGTGGTTTACGCGTGTCGTGTTTTTGTGATGTTGTGGTACTGATATGCACATGTTATCTCTTGCAGCGAGGACCATCACCAGCGTCAACAAACAAAGAGAGACAAAAACACTCTGATGCTGGGTATTTCAATGCCGCCTGACAGCCCCAGCGAAGGTTTTTCCACATTTTTGATATCCAGATATTGCTATGTGCGTACACCGTGAGGAGGCTTAAAAGAAGCGCGATACCACCGTAATTGCCTCACATCTGCCATGCACGAATCTGATGTCGTATGGAGACTTTTGAAAGACTCTGTACAGCGAGCCCGCCTTAGACTCTTATTTCACAATGCTCTGATTTTTGTCTCTGAAATGCTCATGCGATATCGAGTCCGAAAGTAAGATACTTTGCGCAGTTTTGATGTATGTGAAACCTGGCAAATTTCATGTATCCCCTGCATGGCGAGAAATGAACTTCCATTTCAAATCTATGTACAGTTAGATTAAAGGTAAACCGGTGGGATGGTGAGTCGCCCGTTGGTCGGTCTCTCAGCTGCTTGCGTGGGAGAGGACGGGTTAATTGGCTCTCGGAAGCAAAAAGCTTTCTCCGGAAATTCTGTCGTTGTTCGCTCGTGATTTCCAATCTCAGGTCGCAGGTGAGTTGCAGGGTGTAACGAAAATTACGAGGAGTAGAGATGGTGCGCTGCACGGTCGTAGCGAGTGAAGATGGTTCTGTTGATGGGAGATAATTACAGAAGTGTTGCCGAGGTTAACCAGGATTTACATGCCCGGCATCCTAACCGGATGTTTCGGCCGAGTCGCCGATTTCCGGCCTCATGCACAAATTCCGCACCACATTTTCATTGAAAAATGTTTCAAGGAAAGGGACCGGACTTACAACCACGGACGAGGGGTATTCGACTGCGATTCTGGCCGCATATGGGTTGGACCCTTTTCAAAGCACTCGTCGAGTGGCGCAAGATGCTAGGAAAAGTCAAGGGAGCGTGCTACGCATTCAGCACGGCAACAAACAGCATCCATACAAGCATGTGATCCATGCTTTGGACGATGGTAGTTCTGAACTTAGACTCGGTTTGTGTGGCTGGGCTGTGGAGCAAATTGACAGGTGTCCGGCTTTCGCGCGCAAAATTTGCTCAAATTGATGAGGCCCGTTTCCAGTTGCAAGGCGACGTCAATAGGCAGAACAAGCGATGGTGCAGTCGAGAAAACCCACACCGGGCTGTGGAGGGTCACACCCACGACTGTGTGATTGCATGACAATGATTGCATGACTGCATTGTCGCCGATGACGAACAATTCGAACATTTACTGGACTAGTCCGTTGATTAGGTACTTGTCGTTCACCCTGTAGGCGGTCAGCGCCACAGGCCGCATTTTGCTTCAACGGAGATAAACAGGTGGCTGAAAACAACATAAAAAACACAGTCGAGAGAGCGACAAGCATATGCAAATCGGGTGAACCCCAGCCCATCGGTTTAGCTTTAATCTCACTGTATAGATAAATTGCAAGGGACGCACTTTCGAAGTAGAGATTAGCCGACGTGTCAGCAAGGCGATACATTGGAACACATTGTGGTACTCATGTTGCTGGGGTGATTGGCGTATTGGCCTGTGGATTCCTTTTTTTGCCGACGTAAGTTACTTGCCAATCATATTTAGATGAAGGGTGATGGTTGGAATGTATGTATAGCGGCGGTGGAATTAATATGCTCGTACTGTATAGTAGCAGCGGAATATGGTTTCTCATGCATGTAAAAAATTGCCATTTTTGCGATTTTGGCAAAAACCACAGTCCACAGAAATTAAGGATCCTATTTTACAACCGAGGCCAAAATCCGACTCCTCTAGAAAGCTTTGTTGCAATTTGGCGCTTTTATTTCTACCAACTGCGTAAGAGTAAAAAGAAAGAAAAAAAGTTTCGGAGGCAACAGTTAAATGGGAAAAACACATGTGTGAGAAATCTTTTTCCGCCGCTACTATACAACATGTAAAAAGTTCAACCGTTCAGATTTTGTCAAAAAACTTTTCGCTGCTACAGAAATGGAAGATTGTCTTTTGCAAGCGAGGTCAAAATCTGACCCTCTAGATCGCTTTGTCGAAACCTGGCTCTTTACTTTCTGCCGCCTGCATAAGAATAAAAAGGAAAGAAAAAATTTCGGATGCAGCAGTTAAATGGGAAACACACATGTGTGGATGCATAAAAACCGCTAAACATGTAAAAGAAAACGAAAAACAGCCTTCTTTCGATCGTGATCTGCAAATTTGTGTTTGAGTGGGCACAAATTTGAATGGCGAGCCCAACAACTGTAAACAAAAACTATTGTGCTACTTTACCTATTCGTGACATTCTGCGCCTTCTTTTTAGCCAGTTGGTGTGTTGATTGCAAACATTCATTTTTTTCGTGAAAGTTTTCACTTTAATTATTTTTCAGGTTTTGGCAACACTTCGGGATGTGAATCCACGAATCTCCCGGATCGTACGAGTATTATGAAGGCGAAACATATTAATAATAAAATGAACAGAGAACTATATAAGAACTCTGGAACTGCTAAGAGAGCACTATCTTCTCTGGGTTCTACCACTGTCGGGAAGAATTATTACAAAGATTTCTCTGACTTGTTGTCATTCCGCTACTCAAATACCGTCGCAGGCAAGGTCTTGAAGAGTGTGATTCCGCAGCTTGCTATAGACGTCATAAGAGAAGGAAAAGTGAAGACGGTCGCTGAATATATGGCGTTTTATACGCAAATAGTCGACGATTACTTCAAAGGGCGTAACGCTAAAACAGCAATTGGGACGAAACAAGAAAGTCGTGTCATGGACAATTGAACAGCACTGATTCGACCAGATATACGTATATCCAACGACGCCAGATGTGAACATTCGATTTTAGCCCCGACACCAGGAACTCTGCGCAATTCCTAAATTCTTGCCATATCCCTGTTTCATTTCCAATTTATTTTATTTCCATTAAAATATTTAGAATTTTAAGCAAGCAATCTCAATTAATTCCAATTTTAAAATGCTCACAATTTATTCAGGGTGTTTATCACTGATTAGTTCAAGATCATCCTACGGTCGTCTCTTAATAGTTGTCGATAAGTTGTCGATAAGTTGTCGATTTACAGTAGGTATGTGTGCAGAAACAGAAAAATACTAGTAGACAATGTTATTAAGAAGACATCGGCTCACCATCGGTCAGCTGGCTTCAAACGAAAGTCATTGCTGCAACTGTTGCCTTACGGCTGTTGCGCATGCACATCAAGGCATCGTTCCGCACGATTCTGAATGAGTTGCCTTCTCATGGTGTGATCACTTTTACCAACCAAGACGATACATGTGTTCGTATTTAAAAATTGAACTTCCACCTCATGCTGCCATTGGCGAAGCGCAAAGTTTATCTAATTTTGTTTCCTGAGGTCATAGCAAATTGGAACCTTCTTCAGCAACACTCCAATAATCCAGGATGACCCACGTCGTGCTTTCGGACTGGCATTGCATCAGAATCGTGTGCGGTTTTTCTTTTAGAACACTTCTTTTTATTTTGACCCTTTCCATTTTCATGTTAACAACTGGTTCACTTTTTGTTGTTGCTTTTGACAATGACAATAATCATTTTACCGCATTTCCGAAAGTGAGAGATGAACGCTTTTCGCTGGGGAAATTTGTCCAACTGATCCAATCGAACATTTCACCACACGAATTGTGTATATCGCGACTGCAGTTTTTTGTCATCAACTCCCCGATCTGCGAGAGTGACATGCGGCACTACGAGGGATAGATGGGGTCAAAAGAGAGAAGAGAATGTTTCTCTTAGAGATCCGCGGCAGACGTAATTTTTCGGGGCTGTCATCCTAAAGGTCCAGCAGGTAAAAGACGTGGGACGTTGGTGGCTGTTTGGACCACAGAAGGAAAGCCCCTTTCATTTGTATCGAGCCAGTGACTCTGGAATGCAATTTATTGAATAATAAACACATATATACGACTTGGGATTGAATCATCATTGGTGGGGGTATACTAAACAGAATTATTCAGGCCATTTCAAGTGAAAAATCTCCTTTTGCAATTCTTGAGCAGTTTTGTAGATGGCATTGCAAAATTAAGAGGATTAAAAAGTAAAAAACGAACTGGTAATGCCACAAAAACCAAGCCGACGGGAGAACGGAGAAAGAGAGCGGTTTAGATTCGCTTGCCCGAGAGCCCCGTCGAAAAATCTGCGTTTCGCCCGTTAAAACTGAA
>JASGXE010003831.1:0-32885 GCA_030068105.1 Sinentomon sp. SZTP_YWyxl
ACTTTCCCTTTAAATCTATTCAGATTTGCAAATTATTTAGCAAGGCCTAAGGCAACTTTTTTATTTTTTTTAAATACATTGGCGTATTTAGATTGATGATTTCTGATTTCTCCCCTGTTTAAAGAATCATACTCTTGTCAAGGAGGAAGATGTAAGACTAGTCTTTAACAGAATTGTGGTATTACATACTGTTTTGTTATGCTATACCTACGTGCGTACGAATATACTAATGCCCTTAGACCCAATTTGAATGCGGTACCAGATTTCTTTTTATTTGGCTGGAATTTGCTGATTTTCTAGGGTTGATCTTAGTTTCCGTTGAAACACTTTTGAAGACATAATAGCTTTTCTTAAAATGCTGAAATATTCCTACGTTTGGTTCCTGCCTCTATGCAAACACAATTTGCCAAATTCTGGTTTGTGTCAGTTTTGCCTCATGAAGAGTCCCCATTTACCACTGCCTCAAAACGGTCATTTTGTCTTTTCAATTCTCTGCACTTTTGGTTTTCGTAAACACCGTCATTTCGAAGTCATGTTAGGTTTAAATGAAATGAAACATATTTAACTGTGTTCATACCATTAGTTGTTTCAAATCTGATTGGATGTTTTTGCACCAAATCTTAAGGTGTCCGTCTTTACCCCACCACTCCTTCTAGTGGTTTTAATGAGATGTGTAATTTGGTCCAAATTGGCATCTTGTTCAACTTCCCATTTTCCAATCATATCTTCGTTTGCCAAAAATAAAAAAAACAGACTGTTTAACTTTCTGCAAATTCGAAATTCCGTGGGATGAAGGTTCACTAAAAGTGAACCTGTGTATCAACTTTTAAACCCTTTTGAAAGTTTTCTTTGCTATAGGTTAAATTTCCAACACGAATTGACTCAGTATCAAAATTTGACACCCATGTCTGTATTTTTTGCCAGAATATTTTAATGAAGAATAGGCATTGATTTTAAACGCATTGCGAGATGTGCAGGATTTGAAACAAATACAAAAGAATAATGGCTATCTTTTAACCGAAATTTTTATCTCCAATATAGAGACCTCATAATCGTATAGGATTCCATGCAGCAGTTAAACTAACCTCCACTATTTTATCGAAAATACAAGGTGGGTATGTGAGCCAACCATTGCAAAACGCTGGATTGTCTAAAATATGAAGTAAAAGTCCCATGAATCGCAATTGGTTGCAGATCAAGATGGAATATTGTCGATTAGCAAATGCAAATACTGCTTTTTGTCAATGTGGAATGTCTTTAGCGTATTGTATGAAATAATTTTTGCAACCACATGATAAAAATACCAGTGCATAATTCGCATATCTAGTGGTAGCTCTCATAATTCTGAGATATGTGTGATCTCATCGCCCGTTTCAATAATTTGGCATTTTTCCAGCAGCATTCCAAGCCCTGAGGGACAATATATTAATTATGATGAAAAGAAAGAATTTTTTAATAAATCGGTCAGAGAAAAATTAAAATCAGATCTTGATTTTTTTAAATGTTTTTAAATTAAATTAAATTTATTAAAATGTATTCATTTCGGTTTGATCCATCGCAAACCCAAAGTTCAGGCGCAATATTCGTAATTTAGTTCATTACTTTCATTAGCAGGCAAGATTAAAGGGGTTTGGCTTATTTTTTTACACCTGCGAACGCCTTCTTGCATGTGGCGTTCTTGCATTGCGCAGTGTTACTGCGGTCGGTTTAGCTGGGATATCGGAGGGGTACCTGCATACACTGGTTATTGCAACTGCTCCAGCATCCGCACCGCTCCAGGCTGAAGGCACAGCCATCCGTGCTACCAGTTTTCAGCACTTTGGAAATTGTGTGGCTTCTGTGTATTGTTACCTGCCAGCCTCTCTTGGACTGGAGCTAGGTGTTCATTAACGTGCACAGTGTGATGCTGCACACGGGATCTCCTGCTTAACGTCTCATCAGAAGGAGACGAGGGACTTGGCCGCTAAGCCCCCTTCCAGCAGCACAACCTGGGGTACAAGGGTGGTATCCGATCCAAGTACTTCCAGGCCCAACGTTGCTTAACTTCTGTGTTCTGATGGGAACCGGTGCAAGCCACGAGGTGTACGCTGCATGCTGGCTGTGCACCGCGGGCTTTTCATTGAAAGTGCATAAAACATACCTACTCGTACAAGCAAAGGAACAGCATATTACCAATACAAATATGTGATTTATATGGCAATGTGTGATAATGAAACAAATAAGTGTATTTGCTTGGTAGCAGGACTTGACCTTGTGCATGCAACGCGCTATTTTGGATGAAACAATTATTGGCTGCGTTGAGCGCGCCAACTTGTTCTACAATGAACCTGTACTTGCAAGAACAGAATTTGAGGTCACAGACAGTGAGCATTGTGGCAGGGTCACGGCTCCGACAATGCATTGGTTTCACAGTTGCTCTCTCCTGGCCAGGTATTCAAGGTTGATCGAGCCAGGTTGGTCATGCAAATCTCCAAGAATCGGGAATTTATCGCAGAACGGGTGGACAGTTTTTTGAAATTTTCCCGCACCAAGAGATAATTCTGGAATCGCATCTTGAGGAGAGATATCTATTACTGCATAGCACAATGTGTTCGCGTGGACCAAACATTCGAACAGCAAAATGTATTTCTTCTAGATTTCCCAACATTACCAGTACGCCCCAAGTCAAATTTCTTTGAATTTTGATGAATGTCCCGCTCAACGGGATCCTGCAATAAATTCCAAGAACTACAAGAGTAGTAAGCGTGTCTTCTGGTTTGGTATATTCTGGTTTGGTTTCTTCGGGTTTGGTATATTCTGGTTTGGTATAGGCCTATTCTGTTTTGGTATATTCGGGATTGGTATAATTATGGTTTGGTATAAATATTCTGGTTTGGCATAAGCATGGAGCACATCGTACATTCTAAAAACCCGCGGGAGAAACTTTGGATTCAAAATCGAAAATCAATAAGAAACATCTCAAATCTCCTCAGTCCATACCCCACAGCTGAAAGTAAAAAAGGACCGATTATCCTGCCTGATGTCTAAACACATAAATAAACGTTTGACGAGTGTTGGGGAGCATATTAAATCGCCGGTGATGAATTTGATGACCCTGATGTGGCCATATCTTCGAACCGCCATGCTAGAGAGCACAAATATGTTTTTTCGAGGGTTTGCATGTTGATTCCCGGAAACCAAAAGCGTAATGCTGCTTTTTTGAGTTTTGCCCTTGGTCGTTGTTATAACCAGCTGCCAAGTTGAAATTGTGAAAAATAATCACTACCCCTTGATCGCCACCAAATCACAACAAAAAATTATCACCACCCCAATGATTTCGAACTGAGAATTCCTTTCTCTGTGGTATTCATTTTTACGATCTCACGTTGCAGGCAAAAGTTGTTGTATTGCAGAAAAAAGAAACAGTGCAAAACAAGTCCTGTTTTGTCCTGATTTGCGAGAATAACAAGCTCCTTGACCTTAACCTATGAAACGCTAAGACAGTTCAAAATGGGGAGTTTTTGGTCTATCAATTTAAACTTTTGGAGCGTTTAACTTATACAACTCAAAAAATGAACCCATAACACCACAGTCATCTTTTCAGAACTATGCTTTAATTCCTGTAAAGTGAGATCCACAATTTGGGTTTGCATAAACTTGTTCACTCCTAATTTACGAAAAATCTGAAGAAGAATGTTTTCAGCAAAGATGTATGTGCGAGTTGTCAGGTTTAATAATATCTTTTCTAAACACCGACGGATGGCAACGCAGCAAAATGTTGCATGACAACGAAACAAATGTTGTTGGGTGATTGATTGGGAGATTATTTTCCACCCATGCTGCATTTCGCATGAAACTCGATCAGGACATCGATTGTGGTTGCAAAAGTCTTCCCCTGGCTATATACTAAAGCATATTTAGGCTACATGTTGCTCTGCGGCCCTGCGTGATATGCCAAAGGACGAAGAACACGGTATTTCTAGAGCCCTGCACATGTTTCTCGCTCGCGGCAATTTTCCAATCGCCTTCCTATAGATTGCAGTGGCCTGCTTAAATTTCATACGACTATGTGACAAAATGGCAATCCTTTCGAGATCGCTAATGTTATCCAGAGGAGTGCACTTTCTGAGAGTATATGATGGCAACAGGAAGCGATTATACCAATCCAGAATTTAATTATACCAATCCAGAATTATAACGATCCAGAACCCGCCATATTGCGTTCTGGTTTGGTATAAAAAAGGTCAAAAAGAGGTAGAAATGATGATTATACCAAACCAGAATATACCAAACCAGAAGTAGCCGTGGTAAGAAGTACATCAGATACAAAGCCAAACGTCCGAGAGACGAATGACGGTGACAAGGTGTTCTACCTCATTAAGATTTTGTTCAAACGGTGGATAGCAATGAATGAATAAGTGGGACAAAACCTGAACTATATTGGGACTGAACTTGTAGGTCAGGGTTTGGCACTGGCTGGAAAGCAATTTGGGGGACGCGCTTTCTGAAAGTGGAACAGTGATTAAAATTCGAAGATTTTTTTAATTTCATGTCACCATCGACAAAGCGGCCCTAAAACTGGAATTCAGAAAAAGGGCAACCGATATTTTGGCGAAAAATATAAAAAAGCGATAAAAGCGTAAAAATATAAAAAAGCGAATATATAAAAATATAGAGAAAGCGAAAAACGCATGTTTTTTTTATATGTAAACGGCTGTAAGAATTGCTTTGATGCTGACGATGATTTATTCTTAGAAAACTCTGCGGGATTTCGCAATTACTTGTAACTCTGAGTTTTCAATAATGAATAACGTAATGGCCCCAGCCGGGTTTCACGGGGTGTGGAGAACCCACGGATATGGATTTTGCCGTCGGAATGCGGTCAAGCGTTCTAATGCAGTGATATACAGCTAAAGTCTATGGGTGAAAAACTGATGAAGCCAAAGAAAGCGCGTGACCACCTCATCATTCCTGCGCGTTCCGGTTTTGGGAAGTAATTGAGATGACTACCTGGAGCCGCGAACTATCAATACTTTTTATCATATATGTACTTTATGGGGTCTGAGGTTCGTACTGGTACAAAATGATAGTTGGAAATTTAAAAAAAAATAGGATAAATGCAACGTGAACTCTGGTTTAAATAAAACGAAGAAAAGTGGAACAGGCAAATTCCACATTCCACAGTGCATATAACCTTTAAATGTTGTAAAATCGCCACTGCAGTCGCCGGTGGTTAGTATTTCACGAAATTTGTCTTCGAATGCTTTGTCCTCTATGCCAACTCCTTTCCCAATCCCATCTTTTATAAGGGCGAAGTCTTTATCAGCCTTAAAAAAAACAATTTAAACATCATTATCACATCGGAAAATGTAGTTCCACGGGCAAACTCTTTTTGCAAAATCCTCTCGCAAAAATGAAATTCAAATCAAGTTTGAAATTTCTCAATTGTCACCAACGTTTTCCTCCCTGAGTGACCAAAGAGTCATAAAATTTTACCATCAGATTTAACCAATTTTTTTATATTTCTATAAAGATATACAGGTGATGAAACATTCATTTGTTTCATGTTTTCGTACCTCTATGTACAATAGGTATCACGTTTTCAACATTTTTCAAGAACGTAGAATATTTTCTAAAACTTATTGATTACGTACGACATAAAATAGATGTTTATCACAGAATTGGATTAGATAAGCAATTGACAAAAGTTATGTCGACCAGATTTTCTTAATATGATCGGGCGAGGATCAATAACAGATTCTTGATGTTTTCAAACGTCATTTTAATCTTAAATTTAAATTCAAGTTTTATATTCAATTTTTCTATTTCAATTTTATATTTTCGACTTTAAATATTAATTGAGATAGTACGAGAATATAAACTACCCGGAGAAGCCATGCGATTCAGTTTACTGCCGACGGTCTTAAGAACTTCGTCATTGTAAAGTAGTACACGTCAAGATGCCAACAAAATTAAATAATCAACAGGCAGATACCTACTCAGAGAGGATATTGCTCCACAGCCAAATAAATTGAATCAGATCTCATAAGAAAAGATATTCAAACAATAAAAATAGATATTTTATCGGCAAAATCAACATGCAGCGTACATTATACGAAGACATAATCTGACGAATTACTTCACATAATTTATTATGATAAAGTTAGATCGAATATAAGTGACCAGAGCACAAGCCTGGTCACTACATATAAGATATTCATTAGAATAAGGCTAAAAAATAGTGGGTGCTAAACAAAGTGCGCAACCGTACCGATGAATGTTCGGAAGGCTTAAACTACTCGTATGTTGAAGTGCACGTTCAGGCAACGCAGTGGTCGAAAGCCTCTGCTTGGGGCGCAGCCACCACAGGGTGTAGACAACTGAAGGCCGCATGGTGCGAAGCCCACATCTATCGTTTTAAAACACATTTTACCCTTGTGGAAAAAAAGTAAAGTTTTTCCGTGGCAAAAATCCATGGAAAATCGATGGATATTATAAATCCATAGTAAAATCTTAGGGAAAAAGCATCTTAAAGGTGAGTATTATAGCGACTGTGACAGGTCCGCTTAAGATCCTTCGGTGGTAGTTCACGGCACTATGTTTGGTGGCATTTTAGAAAGTGCGCTAGGCTATGCTATTCCATTCAGGATTTGACACAGGATCCTTGAATAAAAAATGATTCTGGAGTAGGAAACAGGGCTGTGGCCTACTGCTGCAAAGTTCCTTCAGCACAGTAGATACTGATGCATACATCTCTCGTTATTCGAAGATAAGGCACAATATTCAAGTCACAATGACATTTCAATGATATGTATTTGAGTTCACATCTCGCTACATGAGAAGCGATTCTTATGACCCAATAGAAGGGAATTAACATTTAATAGGTTACTTTTAGGAAATCTTCTGGTGTTTAAATGAAAATGCAATAAAAAGGGAAACCGGAAATGGATCGGGAAAAAATAATTGACGGATGTGA
The DNA here is from genome assembly GCA_030068105.1 of Sinentomon sp. SZTP_YWyxl. Taxonomy (NCBI): domain Eukaryota; kingdom Metazoa; phylum Arthropoda; class Protura; order Sinentomata; family Sinentomidae; genus Sinentomon; species Sinentomon sp. SZTP_YWyxl. The sequence goes on from JASGXE010003831.1 coordinate 6,956, forward strand.
TGGCAAGGCATATAGGTTTTCAAATTCACTGTTAGAAGCAAAAGACACTCACTCATCCAGGATCTTGCCTATTATGAGATTTCCTTGGCTATGGGCATATAGATATGGGTTTGGCCCAAAATCCATGCATGGGGGTTCACCATGTGATTTACATGGCGGTAGAGACTCATGGAATTGCCATGGTGTGCCCTGCTGTTCCTACGATTTTGCCATGACAATTTCATGGAACAAAACTATTCTCAGTAAATCCGTGCTTTTTCAATGACAATCATGATACCCTTGCTTTTTTTCCGTAAGGGCAGGTAAGACTGGCGCTGCTGGGATGCTTTTTCTCAGAATGAATTTTAACTTCCCTGGAAATAATATCGAATATGCTGTGTAGGGAAGTCCCCCGCCGGGGTTTTTTTGGCGTCGTAAATATTCGTCTTTTTGTGGAATGACCCAATGTAGCCTTGATTTTTTGGCATTGACGACTTGGAGTTGTGGTGATGGGTGAGCTCTATGTTGATTTTGCTGGGATTTTACAAACCTTAACTGTAAATCACATTGGATCTATGTACGTATGGCCCACACTTGCATGGAATGGATTTTCCGCAAAATGTTGGTGGTGTGTTTAGCAACTGCAGTTTTAAATTACACGATTATGAATGGCACGGCTGTTTAACCAATTATTTTGAGTAGCCCTTTTGCACTTTACAATTTATAAAATTCGTTTGCCATGAAAAACAGGTCTTAACTGTAACTTTTTACAAAGAATTTAGTGAACTCAGACCTTTGGAATTGGATGGAATTTTGAAATTCTTTGTTGAAAATAATTGACAAAAATTAAATCAATATACATGTATTCGTGTGTATTCGTACATGTATTCGTACATGTATGTAATGTATTCGTAACAATCAAATTAAGCATTATTAAGAAAAAATAAAAATTAAAAAGTATAAAAAATAGAGTAAAAAATGATATTTCTTGGATCCGTAGAATCGAGATTATATATTATGTTTAGATACAGATCTCTAAACAGCATTTACTGAAAACGCGCATCATATGAATTATTGAATTTCTCATTTGTGCACGTTTAACACGTTGCTGGAACATTATTTACTTACCCATCCCAATACAAAAAAGCGGCAGTATTCTTGTGAACACTAATATAAACAAAATAACAACAATAACTTGGTTTCAGTGCGCTAAATGACGATAAAATATCCGTATAAAAGAAGAACAATGAACTACAAACTCGTGACTTTTCATTCGGCCAGATGCCACTTGGACATGTTCGGAAATCACCAATCTGAAAAAAATCCTGTCACCTATGATCGAAGAAAGATGTTAGGTCATCCTTCTTGACACTTCGCGCGATTTATAGCAGCCTTTCTTTGTACATCACGTCACGACATGCGTTACTGCTTCATAGATTTCAAGACTTGACCGTCATGGCTGCTTCTGATATACGAGTTGTAAGACCGCCATTCCATTGGCCATTGCACGGGACATGTGGAGCATGCGATATGTGGTCCGAAAAACGGTTAAAGCGAAAAAGCGGAGAAATGACGGCGGCGCAACGGCAGCAGGAGTAGAAGAGCGAGGCAGGCGCGTGTTGTGATGGGGGTACGAATAGTTTAGGGAGAGGTTTCCTGGAGGTTGCAGTGGCGCAACAAAGCTGCAAATGCCAGTTATTGCATCAAGCAAAGCGAAACGCAGAGACGTGCGCGGTCAAGCAGGAACAACTACCGTGAATGTGGATGCAAGCGGCATGGACTTTTTTTTCATCGTGGACAACCGGCAATTGGAATAGTGGGATTGTCACTATTCCATTTGCCGGTTTTCCACGATGAAAAAAGTCCATTCATGCCAGTTGTTGCTACTTGACAGCGCCCGTCGTCTCTTCTTCGCTTTGCTTGATGCAATCACTGGCCTTTGCAGCTTTGTTGCCCCACTGCAACCTCCAGGAAACTTCTCCCTCAACTGTGATTATAGGAACAGAGATAATTAGATTGTGATAACAGCGTTGCCGTCTCACAAGACATACCTATAGATTTTTATAGAAATGTGATTTTTAGAACATTTAACAAAAGTTTTGAACTTTAACACGAGGCAATAACATGACGCGGACATCCGCACACAAAAAGCGTTAAGACTCATGCAGCACAAATAAGAAGCGCATATAGCGTCCGGCAGCTAACTGGTTCCACAGCCGGCCGGTTGAAATGTCAAATTATGAAGTTTCGGCCGATTTTTGATTTCATGCTTTCTCTCGGTAACGCCAGTCTGCAGCTAAAGGCGACATTACACAAGGTCGGCACTGTGTGATGCTCGGAGTAAATTGGCAATAAATTCTCTCTCGAACTTTCGCTCGTGTTGCGTGAAGTTGGTGTTCCGTAGGCAATCATTTGCATACGGATTTGGGAATAAGTTGGCATCCCATTTTTGTAAAAATGACAAAAAATGCCCGCGTTGAAAATGTGTAAAATGAAATGTGTAAAGTGAAATGAATGTGTAAAGTGAAAATGTGTAAAAGACAGCTAATCTAATCCAACCTTTGCTATTTTGTCCCAAAATTGGGAGGGCCACGAGACACCCCGTGGAAATACTGAGACTTCCCTCATTATTTCAAGCGTGAAATGGTGACCCATTCACACTTTTTACTTCGTGCGTACAATCGAAACCCTCATTATTTCACAAGAAAATCCTAATTCCACCCTCATTATTTCACGACTTAAAAACACAAACCCGCATCATAAATTTGAGAGGTTCATGAATTTGCGCAGGAGTAATCTCAATTCTCATACCAGGAGTCCTTTGTTCAAGATAATGAGGGAAGGGTAACGTTCATGGGGGTGTGCAATTTGAGATGACACACTTCATTTTTCATGGTCGTTTTTCCTTGGAATATTTTTTTTTAATATTTTTTTTATTTTTTTTTATCTTTTATTTTTTGAAATATTGAGGAATACTCCATATCACATTCAAATACGGGGAGCATTCTCTTGGGATGCCACGGGGAACCGTATTTTACGGAAATTAACGGTATTTTATCTTGCAGCCAAGAAAAGAGAAGGCCGTTTTTTAATTACGCATGAAGAAACTTATCGCGTTTGCTTCCTCGCCGTTGCAGTTTTCACAAATAATTGACCTCTCCATTCGGTAAACAGACAGCTTCTACCGAAAAACAGATGTCTACCACTTTGATGTTCGACGAAAAAGGAAACGAGAAGTACTGCAAGCAGTCCAAACCAAGTGGTGGTGTCAAGTGCCAAGACGCAGCTCTGTCCGAACACCTGCGGTCGTATTGTGCGCTGATGCGCGGAAGAAGAGTTCGACCGCAGGAGTAAACTTTGGCGACGCAAATGCAGCAGGGTGTCCCAGATCTGCTGTGGGCATTTTGACCGAATGGGAATGCCAGACAGCCAATTGAATCTTTTTCGTATGCACTAACAAGTGGCTGACTGGCTGCCTGGTTAGATGTTGGTTATTCTCGTCATCGATGACACTGCCTTTTTAAGCTAGGTAACATAAGCTGAGGGTTAGGTCAGGTTATGTTAATTGGATTAGGTTAGGGTTAGTTCAGGTTACCTTTGCTCAAAAAGGCTGTGTGTCACCGACGAGAATGCCAATCATGTTGAGGGTACGAGACTTGGAAGTTCGGCGCGCCCAGAGGCTGAGTTCTGTCCAGGCAGTGGCCGAGGGGAATGTTTCCTGTCAGACATTGTTATTCTTATTTCTTACACAAGCCGCGACATTCATTCGGTCACCATTGCTCTCCAGAATGAATTGTCTACTGTGGAGCAACGCGCTAACGTTGTGAATGCGGCGCAGCCAGATCATATCCGTGGCAAGACGCGCAATCGGAACACCCTGTCGTTGAATTGCAGCTAAAATGATCGGCTGACTTTTTTTCCATTTACATGGAAAACAATTATTAATTTTTTGTAAGCTGTTTTGAGAAAAAATTGAAAGACGAGTTTGCTGGCATCCGTCCCCGACGGCAGCACCACCCACAAACGGGTGTCATGATTCAGATCCCATGATTCGTGTGGGGAGACAAAAATTGCAAAGACCTGCTCACAAATGCCGGGAATGGAAATTAATCAACAACCCTCTCTTTAACGATCAGACTGCATCAAACTAATGCACCTGGGCGATTCATGAAATAATGCACCACGGAAAGATGACTGCTTTTTTCCGCACGTCGAGTCACGCGGCCCTCCCGGTGCGATGCCGCCTTTATAAGTGAGCATTGCAGAGAACTTTACAGGCCGACCTGAACAAATGATTGGCGAGCATGATTTGAGCAACTTTCGAAGCCTGCTATGGAACCAGTTAGCTGCCGGACGCTGTATACACATAATGACACGAACAGACATTTATTTATGCACGGTACGTGTAGATATTTTTGTACATTGGTGCAAATGACAGATTCAGATAGAACGAATGTGAGCCGGTTTAAACCGGCTCACATTCAAATAATACAATTGTATTATTTTAGGTTGAAACACAAATTGCGTTTTCAGTCGAATGTCTACATCCGCTACGCATGTGTAAGCAAATCTTTTTTTTCTTTGCATTAATTTTTTTCAGAAAAATTAATTTATTAATTGTGCGTCTCACCAATAGGTTTTTCCAATTTTTAACATCTGTGGAATTGATAAATAGATTTACAAGGTTGTTGATTATATAATGATATGAATATGCGCAAATGAATGTGAAAATATTACACTCCAACTTAAACAAAATCGAGGATTCTCCCTTGTTCGTTAGCGAAATTAATACCCTTCCAGCGACAAGAATTCCGATTTCTTTGTTATAATGATCAAACCCGGACACAGCAGTTCCCAAAACAGTTGGATAGTGTTGGGGAGGTTATAAAAGTATGAGATTTTGATGATCAGGGAGGAAGTTGGGCATATGAGTCTCAAAACAAATTCCAGAAAATTAAGGAAGGAGCTGATTTGTCTGTTACAAATTTCGTTTATTTGATAGCAGCATACAAATACCGTCTTATCGTTGTTCGTTGGAAGATTCAAGACATTCAATTCCTGTTTAGGAAAATGAGTCTAGTATGCCTCCCTTTCTGCGATGCAACAAAATGAAGCGCTCAGTTGTTTATGCTGGTATTAAAAGGAGCGCTAACATTAAGTTCAGCGCAGCAGTCTTTTAAGTGAAACGGGAATGCGGTCGTATTTTTCTCAACTGTGCGCAGTAGATTTGAATTTCAGCCCAAGAAATTCAGGTGTTTTCTCTCCGTCGGAGCACTCAAGTCACCACATTAAAACAACATTTACAGGAACTATTCCACAGTCCACATACAGTACCGATTATGCCAAATTCCTGTTGATCAAACGTCCGTCTCTTCTACATGGTTACAGCATTTCAATACTGAAATCGATTGACAACGATATGATGGCCAAAATACCAAAAATTTCTGGATTTCACACTGACCAACAACACCCACGCGAGGGAGAATCCCACTGCAGTTGGAGTCGACTCTACACTTCACATCTGACTTTGACATCACAAAATCGCTTCAAAACTAAACCCCGGTGAATAACAAATTTAAGAAAGCAAAGTCAACGGTTGTTGATTCCGCGGTTTTGTTCGGTTCCCAATATCTATGCCTGTATACGTTCATATTGTGACTTGCTGTTTTTGTATCAAATCAATAACTTTATTGGCAGCTAGTTAAACTTAGTTTGGATGCTACAATCTTCAACTTCATACGATCTGCTTGCTGAGTGACCTGCTTCTCAGTGTGCTTCTTGACCAAATTTCTTTAACTGTACATTTGAGATAAAATTGAGATAAAATTAAGTTAAAAAGAAAAAATTGAGGTAAAATTGAGATAAAATTGAGACAAAAATTTGGATAAAATTGAGACAAAAATTTGGATAAAATTGAGACAAAATTGTGATAAAGTTGAGATAAAAAGAAAAAATTGAGGTAAAATTGAGATTAAATTGAGATAAAATTAAGATAAAATTGAGATAAAATTGAGATAAAAAATTTTTCAATTGAGATAAAATGATATAAAATTGAGATAAATTAAGATAAAATTGCATGTTTTGCTCTCAGCTGATATTCCTTGTTTTCACGGTAAACGTGGTACGGCCAGACAGCTGACAAAGAGATAAACGAAAAAAAAACTGCATATTATTTTATGCTTACCTGTTCGGTCTTTGCATTCGCCGACTTTCTTTTTCTGTTCATCGGTAAGATAATCATCTTCATTCTGGAAGACGAGACTCTCGACATTGCAAGCCTTTTGTTTTCAAAACAAAAAAGGAAATATTATTTGTGGTTGCAATAGTGACTGAAGAACCCCGTTATATTGTAGTCAATTGGATCAATTCCGTCTCTGCAGGCATTTGATTCCGTCTTTGCAGCATCTTTCATCTCCGTAAGATTTACCAGACGATAAGAAATTTTACAATAGTAGCCGCTCGCATACCAACAAATTTCTTGTTCCCACTGTAAAGCTTAACACACACTTTCATTCTTTTTTTCCAAAAACCCTTCGGGAATGGAATTCTCTCCCCAAGGACTCTCACATAATTAGAGATTCTCCTGCTCCTTCAGTTAACTTCATATCTAACTCGGATTTATTTGATCACATTCCATGATGTGTTTTCTCTTTATTGTCTCCTTGTCGTTTTGTTGCCCTGCTAATTTGTTTTCATATTCATTGACTGTTAATACGATTGTATGTTTGCATTTACATAGCAAGCTAAATTCCAAATACAAATACAAAATACAAATACAAATACAAATACAATACAACCAAATGGTGCTGGTTTTGTTTTATGCATTTATCGGTTTTTTCTCAGCCGGTTTTTTCTGTTCTCACAAACCCATGAAATACGCCTTACTCCTACGGCTAAATCAGATATCCATATCGGTGATATATTGGACCAGGTTCGTTCAAATTTCTGTATCTCAAATGACACCGGTTGACTGGCAATACGCAAGAATGTTAAATGAGAATTTAAGTGCAGAATATGAACGAAATTTCCAATTTGCACTACATTGTACTGGAGGACAAATTTATCAAATGCTCCCATAATACACCACTTATGGCTATGTGGCCGGTCGCGGGGATCTCTCTCGCACACACATAGAGCAGAAACAGATATTCGTATGATGTGCCTGCTCGCGAAACCGCTTGACTGGCTTGCGCTCCTGCTTGCCGTTTTCTTATTGGGCATACATAAAAGATTTTCAGTTCAGTGCAGCGTATCTGGAGACATATTTTATTTAAAATCTATAAATTGTGAAAGACGCTAAAACGCCTTGTGCAGATTGTCCTAAGCTTGGTTGTGAACGGCGGGTTATTAGTGCCAGTTTGTGCAACACCTGATTTATGAACTATAGATGGCAATTCAAAAGTGAATCTTCCAGTTAATTAATGATGTCCAGGAGGAATTCTCTTTAGATGTAGCTGCAAATTAATTTTACTTACATCTATTTTTCTTGCTCTTGTCAGCTGGAACAAAGAAGAAGATACGAAGACATTTATATCTTATCTAAAGAATGTTTGCTAAATTGAGCTATTGCATGAACACCGGCTGAGATATCAGGCGGGTGAATTGCATTTCTTAACTTTTAAATATTCAAACACGTTTCTTTGTAGACCCTATGCCAAATTTCTAACGAACAGGTCACTCGTGTCTATTTCTTGCAATGTCTTGCATGTCTCTGTCGGAAACAGAATTCGTGGCTCCAGTTGTGGATATAGATATCTAAATGACCTTCACGCTTCCTCAATTGAACTCAATTTTCGGCACAGATTCCAGGCAAACAATGGCGACAAACGACAGCTTATAACCGCGTACCTGTTTCCCTGTGAGCAAAATACAGGAAATGAATTAAAAAAGAAAATAAAAAAGGGGATAAATAAATAAATAAACTAAACACAACTACGACTGCACAACTAGGACTTCACTACTTTCTTTTGGGTAGTCACCGAGATCCGCCGTTCACTCCCATTGTCTTTTCCTCTTTTCTTGCATCTTCTATTTCAAAAATGGATGACTTCACATAGTTTCGTGCGACAGCTTTATCTATAGGAAGCCATGGCACATCTCATCTGTCTCTGCTGAAGTGGACATCCAGATCACGATTTTCTCGGTACTGGTCTTATATTTGAGCTTGCCAAATCGCAAAAACTATATCGATTTTCAAAAAGTTTTCCTCCTGCGATGCCGCATGCAGCTCACGCTATGTATACATTTTTCTCCAAATCTACATCATGTATGTATTTAAAGTTCTGTCTGTGAATGAATGGACTCTCTTTAGTTTTATTTTCAGTCTGCATTGAAATTTTCAAAAAAGAGTGTACGGTTTGCATCAACGCATAAACTGGTCTTCTATTTTTTATTATTTGTGCTTGCAATATCGATTAGCTCATAATAATCATCAAACATATTTATGCTTTGCTCTGTTAACAACCTTGATGCCTCCACCAAATTCCATTTGGTCATTGTTTATAGACCCCATTCTGTTGATTCTGCTTTATTTGACGCTCTAGATGATTGCCTAAACCGATTTAAATTGCTTAAATGTGCCAACAAACCGCTGGTAATTCTGGGCGATTTGAACCTTCCGGACATAAACTGGAAGTTGGGAAGGATCAACTCGACGCCTCTTTATGGGCTGGAGTTGAACACGGCATGTTTTTCTTTTGTCTCGAAGTACAATTTGGTCCAATATATTGATTCTCCCACCCGCGGGTCAAATATTTTGGATGTGGTTTTGGTGCGGCCACCTGAAATTTGCCGTAATCTGTCTGTGGAAGATGGCATCTCCGATCATAAATTGGTCCATTTTGAGTTGAACTTTCGCAAACCTAAAATCACAGCTGTAAACAAAACTATTTTTCTTTTCGGAAAGGCTGATCGGGAAGGCATGTCAAAGTATATGCTGTCCAGATCAATGACTTTCAGAAAATGTCTGATGACGACAGAGGGGAGATTGTCTCTGGGAACGTTTTTCTGAAATAACAAGGGGTGGCTTTACAACTTTTTGTACTCGGCGGTAATTCGCACTGTGGCGTAGGCCACCGTGGTTTAACGTGCTTTATCTAACATGAAAAGAAAGTTACGATTGCTTTTCAGAAATCGGAAGCGCTCACGTGAATGTGCTATTTCGTATAAGAAAGCTCTTGCGGCTTATTCGGAAGGCAAACACAAGGCTCTTTCCGATTATCTCCTTTCTTTCCGTGAAGGTTGCTTTGGAGTAAAAAAATTTTGGGAATTCAACAAAATTCTGAAATCAGACACGGCTTCCATTCCAACTCTCTCTTTTGATGACACCAATTGTCCGATTTTGGCTTCAAATGAATCAGAGAAAGCAGAGCTTTTGAATAGAGTGTTTGCAAAGGTGTTTCAAAAATCAAGCCATGCTTCCGCTGCGTCTGATTCTTCTTGTTCACAGTGTCACCATTGGGAAGTCTTCTCTGAAACTTCCATCATAAATCGAATTATTAAAATGAAATCTAAAGTGTCTGAAGGCGATGATCACATTACTGCAAGGTTTTTGAAATTGCTTCCTAACGTATTTAGCAAATTTCTTGTTTTGATTTTTAATGCTAGTCTAAGATTAGGTAATATACCATCCGCTTGGAAGGCTCTCTTATTGTACCGATCTTCAAGAAGGGTAGTAAATCTGACCCCTCTAACTATCGCCCTATTAGCTTACTAAACACTTGTTCAAAAATTTTGGAATTTCTTATGGCAAGCATGAGAAGCTATTTGGATTCAAATGGGCTGCTTTCTCCATTTCAGCATGGTTTCCGGGCGGGCTATTCATGCACTTCCCAACTCACCCTTTTGTGGAAGAGTTGTCTATGGTTTTAGATTCGGGGGGACAAGTTGATGCCATAGCAATAGACTTTGCCAAAGCCTTTGACACAGTTGACCACGTGCTACTAGTTCAGAGATTAAATGATCTTGGGTTTGATGAATGCACCGTTAACTGGGTTCGTGGTTACCTTTCCAATCGGTCACAGGTTGTTCGAGTTGCCTCTCATTTGTCTGCGCCATATCCTGTGACTTTGGTGTTCCCCAGGGGAGCATTCTTGGACCTTTGCTGTTTATTATCTACATTAACAACCTACCTATTATCTGAACTGTAATATCCGTCTTTTTGCCGACGATTGCCTCCTTTATTCAAATGTCAAATTGTAGCTGATTGCCTTGCTTTACAATGTGATTTGAAAAATTTATCATCTTGGTGCATTGAATCGGCCATGAAAATTAATGTTGCAAAATGCGCTTCGATTTCGTTCTCTAAAGATGGTGCTCAACGCAAACATGTCTTTTTCATCGATGATAACCTTTGCCCCAATGCTCAGAAATCACTTACCTTGGGGTTACTTTGGATGAAAAATTGAATTGGGGTCCTCACCTTGCTGGCATTGCAGCCAAGGCGAATTCTGCTCTCTATTTTGTCAAACGGAATTATAGAAAATGCCCTAGAAATATTCGTGAGCTAGCCTACACAAGCTTGGTTAGACCAATTTTGGAGTATGCTTCCCCGGCGTGGGACCCGTTCCAAGTAGGTCACTCTCATATCCTAGATATGTTGCAGCGTAGAGCCGCACGATTTGTAGTTGGTGACTATAGACGTTTTAGCAGTGTTACGCAAATGATATCATGTCTAGGTTGGAGGTCTCTGGCACATCGACGGAAGGTTGCTAGGCTCGTTGCCCTTTTTCAAGTGCTGGCTAATGTTGGCGGCTGGGGAGGGCTGTTGAATTATGTTAACCTCCCAACCTACTATTCACGTCATGACCATAACTTTAAAATAAATCCTCTTCGTTTCCGGCGTGAGGTTGGGAAATATTCCTTCATAAGAGGACAGTGCGTGACTGGAATCTCCTCCCTTGGAGTGTCTTTGAACAGCCTTTAAGCATTCCTATTCTGCAAAGACGCTTGTCAGCGCTGCCCTGATTTCATTGAATATAGGTACTTGATTAAGTTGATTTGAACTTTTTCAACAGTCTCATAAAATTGTCCTGCTCTTGGATGTCAAATTCATTCCGCATCTTTGATGGTTTTAATCTGACCATTGAGCGTTTTTTCATTTTTTATGTATTTCATTGTTTTTCAGTGTTTATTGATTCTGATATGAGGTGTACGCCTCTTAAAGAAATAAAGTATTCAATTCAAAAAAAAAAAAAAAACAACAGGTGTTCTGTTGTTTTGATATTCGCGGCGCGTTTTCAACCTGCAGCTGTGAAGCCGAAATGCTTTTGGCCTTTGCTTTCAGCAACTGTAAGCTCATCGCTTGCGGACGACGATTTTGCTGATAACAGAATCATGCTGGTTTCACACGCTTCGGATATTCGAAAACCGACCCGGTCAAAGGGAGTACATAAATTGGCTGCCTGAACTTTACAATTCCCTATCGTTTCACCAAAATCGAAAAACCAAATTCATGATCGACAAAAAGTAAAGTCCCGCTGAAATGATATCCTGCGCGATTCGTTTGGCAGTTTTTTGTTTGTGTGCATTGGTTTTTGTAAATACCAGCTTGACGCACGTTCCCGCTATCGCAATTCGCCAAATTTGCAATTTTGACAACAAACTCCGGAAAATGATAATCTGCAAATTTGTGTCAGTCGAGAAGCGGAAATGCCGCGACGTCAAGGCGATCGATTGATTTTAACTTTACAGAAAGGCATGGTGGCCGGAAGGTTCCTGATTTGAGCGGCTTCCGATCTTATCGAGTTCCACAGTTGGCGAATGGCCCGCAATCGTCCTCATCTCATTGGTCGCTGCATCCAAGAGGATGTGTATGTAACATTGGACCCTATGGAACCTTATGACTTATGGGACCGTGTGGGACCGTGTCAAAAATGCCACAATCAATCTGAGACCCCACGAGGCCATATGGCACTATATGGGACCTTGTAAATATGATGAGATTTGATCTCATTGAGTGTCATCATTTACACGTGCGGAAACCAATCAACATATTTCCGTGTCTTGGCCGCTTCAATGTCACATGGTTTCTATCGCCCAAATACAAGAACTGGTGGCATTGCAGGACAACTGGGAATGGGATCCAATATTTTGATGCCGCTGGGAACGGAAATGCAGAAGGAAATCTATAAAAACGGAACCACGTTTAGTAGCATAGCAGAGTAAAATACTTTTTAAAGACCAAGTAGGGCGACGGGATCGGATGGAATAAGCTTTCGCTTTATCGCGTTGATCGATCAGGCCCATATCACAAGCGCCGATCAAAACATGAAAACAAAAACGCAGAATGCAAAGAATAGAATCAAAACGTCCGCAGCTACTGAAACCGAGCCGGCAAGGCGGCTGCCCCACTTTTGAGAAAAGCAACGAAGAAAATTCACTTTTATTGGAGGATAATATTCTCGCCTGGGGTGTACACCCGATTTCCTCAAAACCGATATCGGTTTCGAGAACACTGCCATCTCTCGGAAGTGCGAGACACTATTGTATATTTGTAAGGTGCATCGTTATTGTAACGAACTATAACGTTTTAACTTTTTCGTTAACAATTCGAATAAAGCAAAGTTTTCACAACGTAACTTTGACAACGTTTAATTTACAGAGATAAAAAACGTATTTACACATTTATTGGGAATTTTTAGGTCAATGTTCTACAAGAGTGTTGTACCTACTGAAAATTTGGTTACTCGGTGCTGAGTTTAAAAAATCGCTGCTTTCCGGATATTGGAGTGTTTAGGTGCCTACACGATAAAAATAGAGACTCGGAGCCATATTTGCACTGTAACATGTTGACTTTATTGCCATGAGGAATATTCCGGCAAATTTTCGATATTGTTCTGGAACACGCTGTATTTTAGAGACAAAATATCTGAATCAAACGTACCACTACAAATATTGTTCCCAACGAAACACCACACAGTATAATACGAAGTGTTATCGCACTCATTTTGATAAAAAAAACTCCAAATTAGATCCTGGATTCTTTCAAATGGTGACAGACTTCAGTGCCAGACTTCAATGAGAGACTTCAGTGACAGACTTCAGTGCTAGAAAATACCTGGTAATTTTTTGTTGAAATGAGAAAGGCAATAATTGAGAACGTTAACTCTCAATCCCAGTGCTAGAATTGGTACTTTAATAATAGACAAGCTACAGTGGGTTGCCATGGCAACCGTCGGGGTTGCCCCGGTTTTGGGTGGCTATTGCGTGAAAATGGTGGGTCTGAACAAATTGCTTTTTTGGATTTTTGAGTGAGCACTGTGTGAAAATGGGGGCCTGTAGGTTATTTTGTCACTGAATATTTTATGTTTTACTCGATACGTAGAACATGGTCGGAAAATTTGACAGCTCTACGATGAAATCATACCTCCCCCATGAATACCCCAAATGGATCAATTTTGGGGACTTTGGGGGGTTATTACATGAAAATGGGGGCCCGGAGCAAACTTTTTACTGATTAATTTCGATTTGTTTTGACATCACGAATACCTCAAGGAATTTTGATGAAATGTTTTCGGGACACCCTGTATATAGTTGAACGCGTTGCAACTATCACTTTCCCACTCTTTGTGCTTTTTTGGAGTCACACCCCCAGATTGTGCTTTTGGGAGTCACATTCGCCTCCATGAGAAAAAGTTATTCTTGCTTTCTTTGGATTTTCGTGGATAATCATACCCACATAATTTTGGTCAGATTTCAACATTGCACGTGCCACAAATCCCGAATCATTTGAATCTTTGTGCTGACAGAACATCAACATGATTTGTGGACAATCCAGACATTTACTTAACATGTAACCTGTATCAACGTTAGCACAAGGAACCTATCTATAATTTTTTAATCGTTTTAATTTTTTTAATTTTCTTGTTTTATTATTGTTATTTTTAACAGAAATCACATGAACCAGTGAAGGAACAAAAGATGAACAAAGAAAGAAATAAGTTTTATGAGAAAACATTGACCATTCACACTTACCAGCAATGCATTCGTCATTTGCGACGCTTCAAATCGTTGGGTTTTTTGGGATCAGGTAACTCCATGATCACAAGTCAAATTGGAATTGCAAAAATATTCATGCACATTTCAGTTCCGAAATCACCAATAAAATAAGTCAACCATAAACCATTTTGGTGACCCTAGACAAAATCGCAGATGCCGAAAGCATCGCGGAAAGAAACAACAAACACAAGTGATTGGGTACATAAAATCAGCTATTCACTTTACGAATTAACCTGCCTGTCTGATTTTTTATATTTTCTTAAAGGAAATATGTTAATTCAGGGAGCAAGAGTTAAAATGTCAAAAGCACTTGAATTTAAACCATGAACCTGCGACACATAGTTTCGAAGATATTGCAAACTACCCCTTGCACCCCTTCAGACACCCCCAAATGTGCCTTCGTCGAATCGCAGGGAGACGGAGGGCTGAGGCCCCATCACATGAGATATGGAGAACGCATTTCCGCAGAAAAAACACGTCTCCGACCTTTCCACCCCTCCCAGCAGAAACCACCCCTAAAACGGCAACCAAGGGGTGGCTTTGATTCGGACCACTTGTGGTGGCTGCAGGACAAGGAAATGAACAACTTTGTAATTTAAACCATAGAACTCCGAAGCACAATTCCGGAGATAATGCGCTGCATAGAAAACAGGCCGAACTACCCTTACCCAAAAATGGCATAGGGGTGGCAATTAGGAAGAGCCCAATGGATCCAAACAAACCGCAATGGAAAGAGGTTCCAAAACCTCCATGGCACCACAATTGCAGGAGCAACCGTTTTCGCAGAAAATGCGATCGAAAAACACCTACATTCGAGGTGACTCACCCTGTATATGCTGAAATTTGGGCATGCCAACATAGGCAACTCTCAATTTTCACTCCCAATAGCTTTATTGAGATTTTGATAATCAATTGTTCGAAACCCTACTCTTATGTCCCTTCGTCTGTCTATCCTTTGTTGAATGTAGTGAAAAACACAAAATTTTGTTTTCTTCATATTAATTAAAAGTTTGTTCATTTTACATCAGAGAAGTAATTTGTTTAAGGCGATTTTTGCATGAGTCTGCATATCCTCTAGATCCTCCCCTTCAATGAGAATTGTTATATCACCAGCATAAGCAACCATTTTATAACCAAGATATGAAAAGAGATCTTTCAAGTAGGTGACAAATAACAGTGGTCATCAGATGCTTCCCTGAGGAACACCTTTTTAATGACAAGGACTTCTGAAAAGGTGTTATCTATTTTCACTCTACGTGGCCTACTTTCGATTCCAATAAGATATTCATTTTACCACGTATTTCTTCACATATACGTGTAAATGGAATTTTCCTCATCAACAATAGAATTTGGTTTTTTCATCATGGTGCTCTCGCTTTCGACAATGTATTCAAATGTCATGTGTTAAGAATTACCTGGCGATTGTGTTTGGTGCATTTATTCCGACGTAGTGAAAATGATGTAAACTGATTGAAGACTCTAAACAGGTTCAGAGCAAAGTAATAGGGTACAGCATATTATATATGTTTTCAGTTTGCGTTTCTCAGATAAATAAGAGGAAATCAGATATACATATATTCATCAATCAATTAGCTCTCCATGGTTTTTTTGGATTATTCTAGATGGGATTCTACTCGTACATGGGATTATTCTCCATGGGATTATAGCCAAAATAAAGAAGAGCCAAATTATAAAGAAAATATTTATTTTTAATTTATTGCAAATTTAAGATGCCATGATTGACATCGGTTAATCTTGTAGACCAGCTTCGTTTTTTTTCTTCAAGAAAACCAAGAGCATCTCAAGCGTACATTAATGTGTCTATGCACTGCCCTTTAAAGTTGAGCAAATTCATATCTGTTCTCTAGCTGCATTTTTTATTAGGCCTCTTTCTTTCAGTAAGTGAATTCATCCCATTGTATAATTTAAGACAGCAAGGCGCATTCCACATCGAGTTTGAGAGTTATGCGTCCGCAGTTCCGACGTCTTCAAAATCAAACTAACAAAATCGGGAAATTACCATGGAAGACCAAGGCATTTGACCGTGATTTTCAAAAAAGGGCATCACAGAAAATGATGTGAATAACACAAAAATAACAGATACGATGGCAAGATTGTTGCCGTCTGCCATCCATGAAGAACCCATCTATCCGGCAAGGACACACATATTCGTGCCCGGTACCATTGACGTAAGTTACAGCTAACAATGCTAATGAAACGACGATTCCTCACAAACGGGTGCTTTGATTTTTATTTTTGTGATGGGTACAACATGTACACGTATCTGTCACATCATCCACTCACCGTGTACCTTGTGCCATTAATAACTTTTAAAATTATTCAGCTTTTAAAATTAATCACTTTTAAAATTAATTAACCAATTTTAATCAATTTTTTATCAAATTTTAAATTTTCAAATCAAATCAATTTTCAATCAAATTCAATCAATCAAATTCAATCAATCAATCACATTTAATCAATCACAATTAATCACCATTAATCACTTTTAAAATTATTCACCAGAAGGAAAAAATGACCGATCGGTATTCCTGATATCGATGGGTTTTCAGTGGAACGCAATGCAAAAAAAAATTCGCGCACACTACAATTTGGCTTGTCCACGTTTTCAAAGAATTTGATTCTGACATGGTCTAGCAAAATCTATGTGTGCTTTTATAAAGGCTGAGAGTGAATTTGCTTAGCCTTGTTTTAAGAGATATCTAAAACATTTAATCATTGATCACTCAGAACACGGTTATCATGTGACACGTGTAGCAATTTTCTCATTAATGTTTCTATGCAATGACGTTTTATCGATGTTTACTAGTGTACGAGACAAAAAGTTTTAACTGCGGTTACCCATAGGTTTCCAATGCTCGATTATTTTTGTGCGTTGTGCTGGACAGGTACAGTAGCTTTCTACAATCTGCGGTGAAACTTGCTCCTGAATTCCTAAAAATTTAAAAGCGTTTGTTCAGGATGATGAGGGTAAACTGCACTGATGATCTATGGGCGATCATTGAAATGAATCTGGAGTAGTTTTGCGTATATGAACGGTGCAAGAGGCATATGCTCAGAAGCTGCCAAAAACAAGCAAGCGACAAGGACGAAAACCAGCATTTTTGGACTTGACGCAACATCTTTGAAAAACTTTCCTTTTACACACAGAAAAATATATCGTCAACGTACTATGGCAGCCTTAAAATTCGTGTATCGCCGTGGCATTAGCTTCGCACTATGGGTGGGTTGCTCTTCTCGGAGGTGACTTACCACGAGAGTGTGGCTTACCCTGGAGTAGTTACCTCTGAGAAGTAAAATTATGTTGTTGTTCGAAAAGTTACACCCAGGGCCTTTTATAATATTATATAATATGAGTTTTTATTAACATTGGACGATAGAGCATAAAAAAGTAGACATGTTTATTGATTTTAGGCCAAACACCTGGTGTGGAACCGATTCATAATAGCTTTTTACAGAACAGCGATACGTGGTATACCACGTATCGCTATATAGGTATGTTACGGAATAGCCAAATTAAAACATCTTCGCAGGGAGAATGAATTTGGAATTAATTACATTCTCATAAAGACTAAGCAAAGAAGTTTACGAAAAGCACCGAAATGCCGTATCTACAATCTTCCTTTTTTTCGAATCGCCCACTTAGATTTCGATTTGAAACCGTGCAAAACGCAAACCTGCCTATTTCGATTTAACGAAATAAAAAACTTTCGTATGAAGACTTATTGGAACAAAAACGAGTACACAATCGCTGCCAGGTAGATAAACGGAGGATGGTCCCGTAAGTACTCATGCTCAATTCTAAGCTCGTCAAAAATGCTGATATTCTGTGTTTGTCAAAAGGCAACAGAATCAAAAACGGGAGATACGGAACCACATATGTTGGTGGATCGATCGATTGCGCACTGGCTTCAAGTTCACCTTGAAACCACCTTTATGATGCAGCGGAAATTTTTTGATGACGTTCATATCATTTCATGCGAGCGATCGGGAATGATACCAAAGTTCCTCGCGATGGTTTTGTGAGAGTTGATCCTTCAAAATGCAGTGGAACATTTGTTAATAAGTAAAATATCATAAGTCACGACCTCAAGAATAGGATGCTAAAAGTGGTGTGAAAATCTTCACCTGGACCGTGGTGAGCAATTTATGAAGTAGAAATCTTTTGGCAGAGGCGACATGTGTAAACGACAACATTTTTGTGGTACACCTCAAATGGAGTTGAATACTTACTCGCATTAGTGTTTGTGAGTATCAATTGCCTTTGGAGGCCATTTTTCACCGTTTCAGAATGCCTAAAACCGCGTTTCTATGCGATCCCAACAATTAACGGCACTTTCCACCTCACCTCGTACAAGGCCGCCTGATGGAGTTTGGAAACCAGTAGGAGCCCTCGTAACCCACCCACACATCAACGTGGGGCGTGATTCTGTGCACCTGAATCATTTGGTGTGCACTGATCGGCCTAAAAATTTCCGTGCTTCAGATGCGCTGCGTTGGAACTTATAAATATTCTCGTTGAACCGAGCCTTTTGGAATCTGTGTCTTGTTTCGCTTGTTACTGTATCTACATGTGCTTCCCAATTAATCTTGGACAATTTTAGGACAATTTTGCAGCGCTATACGGTCAACAATTTTGTTTAACAGGGACTTTTTTGGTTAATCTTCCAAATTCGTCCTTGAATTCACCTGCCGAAATAATAACATACCGTTTGAATAAAGACAAGGAAAATTTAGCAGAATGAAACTCTGCTTGACAACATAGTCCTCCGCAGCTATGATCTTCGCAGGCATCGCGAAGAGCTAAGTTAGTTTACGAACAAGTTTATAAGAATTATGACACCGATGTCATGAGAAAGCGATGAAATTGTTTCGTGAAGTTAGAAGATGGGTTTATTTCTGAGAATTCTCCTGAAAAAGATTTGCATGGTGATTTTTCGAACCGGAAATTAACCGATCCTCCTCCCAGAATTACAGGCCATATGCTGAAAGAGTTCATTATCTCTTCAACGCGCCCCTCCGGAGTTCATCTGTATCGCGTTTGGATAAAAAAACCATAGCCGCTTTCTCATAAAGCTCATCTGGCCCTCAAATTAATAATCCACCACGAGCATCCTAACATACGTGACCGCACTCCTTAATTAGTTCTTCATATGGTTTCACATATTTCACTATTCATAATGGGAACGTGTTTTTTCAGCCATCCAGATTTAACGAAATACGTAGGTCATAAGCCAACCCGCAGCAGTTCATTGTTGATGTAGGCCATCTTGGTACGATTGCGGTCGAACGGTTGAATTGTTTTTTCACACATGTGTCAGTTGGAATCAATTTCGACGCATTGTTTTTCCCTAATTTTTGAAGGTTTAAGTTATTTTAGTCAATGGAAGCTCCAAGGTCTCGAGATATGCTGCGCAAAGTGGCTAACTTAGCGCTCGTTTTCAGCCTAATATTGGCTTGTCTCCAATTACAAGTGAGTAATTATTGACTACAGAGTATGATAACCCAGCATTTACAACGCACATTCACTACATCCTTTGTGTAAATGTGTGCATAAATTTTTTCCTCGGTGCCGGAATTCGCAATTGGTAAAATTTGTTCTTGATGCCGCGATTTTAGGCCACAACGCAGTGTTGCAAGCATCTTTACCAATGTACCAGAATCTTACGAAGCATACCGTAGTTAGGAACCACAGTTTTTTTCTAATCGTTTCAGTAAGGACGGCGTAGCATTCAAAATGATGACCAATCGACAGAAGATTACAAAATTAGCGAGAGGGATCCGAAATCAATGTGTGTGCGCAAGAAAACACAGAATGCATTCAGGCAATTGAAGAACATGTCATAATTCTGATGTCTGACACCATTGTGTATTACATCACCGAATTTAGCATTTTATCACTCATTCGCATCCACGAAGTAGAGCTATTCAGTTAAAGCGAGATTATTCGAACGCGAATGCTGATTATTTTACAGCTCAAATTTAATCCGTTGCAGTCCGTTTTATCAGAACATCTGTTAGAATAAATTAAGTCATTTTTGCATTGGATTATGTTGCCAGCGTTTTGTACGACCAATCTTTTATAACTATATCTTTAGCTAAAGCTTATGCAATGGAGGTTTCAATACATTTGTGTTATTCACTAGATTGGGAAACTGTTGTTCTTGTGAGGGAGATCAATCCCGGTATGCTATCAAAATATTTTATTTTCGATTACTTTGGTTCATAGAAAAAATTTATCAAACTGGCAAATATTTTCAGCTTTCTACGGCGGAAAACGATGCTGCTGAAGCGGAGAAGGTATGTTTTTGTACGCGTTTTGAACATGAACAATAGAAATTGGATTTCGGAAGTCTAAACAGGCATAAAATGTAAAATTCTAAAACTAGGAAACAGGAGACAGGCTTCCTGTTGTAGACGAGCGATCAGCTTTTTTCTTGCGTGTCCCAGTCGCTTTTTCTCCTGCACAATCGACTGCTGCACAAGTGGTCTGTGGGCGGCAATTGTTGTGCAAGTTGCGCTGAGTTTGGTGTCTGCTGAAAGTCGAAGAGGCAGCGCCTCCCCAGAAATCCGAGGGAGGCGCTGACTATTCCCCACTCAAAAACAAAACAATGCTGCCATGTAATGTTATCTCTGGTCACAAAATTATTGTTGAGTGGTGTTCAAATTCAATGATTTTGGGATTCTTGGCAGGGACCCGGAATTTTATTTCTCCGAAACTTCAGCACTTTTGTTCCTCAATTGGTTTCAGAGTTTAACCCGAAAAAAGGTTGGGATCATTCCACGAGTACATGTGTGGAGGCGCTCATTTTTCAGCTTTGCGCCATGCGAAACTGCATCAAAAACCGTCGATTGGTTCTGGCTTGGTTCAGGAGAAATTTTACTTATTGTGGACATCGCACTGCGGTCCGCCATTTACTCGCATGTCTTTCGAGCGCACACCCCCTTTAACGCCGCAATCCGCATTTTGGACTCATGAAAATCTCGGAGTGCTGATGTTTCGCTGCTTTTTTGTTTGGCTAAAAAAAAACAATGCAACCTTGTTGTCTTGTTCTTTCTGAGCCTCTTCTCTTGGCCTTCTATTATGAGCTTTGTGGCGAAAATTGTGTAGGCCCCAATGGGGTGCGGCTGGAGGAGTTCGGTGTCTTCGCGGGATGCGGGCCTCGCTTTCCTACCATCCTGTCCTTTCCTAACAGAACTTAATCCATTCTAACCTGCCACATGCCAATTCAATATTCGAGCATCAGCTGCAGTCGTGTCAAAATGCGACACGACACAAGAATATAGAACGAAAGCGAAAGCAGAAAAACGGAAAAATAGCCGAAACAAAAATCCCCATGTTTCGCATTTCTGCAAAATCCATTTGCGCTGTTGTTGTTGCACAAAACTCGAAATTTCCCCAAACTATCGATTTCCCCAGACCTTCCCCAAAAGGTGCAAAAGTTCCCCAAAAGGAAAAATTTTTCCCGATTCCGCCACACTGCGCAGCATCCTCTCGCGACAGCAGATAACTACATGCACACACATTGCTGGTCCAGTGTTGCCAGATGATTTTTTGAAAACGCGCAAGAATTTTGTGAAAAACCCGCGGAAAAACCGCAAGAAATTTCAGAAAATAGCCAAAAAACCGTGGGCTGCAAAAACACATAACTGCGGGAAATCTGACCCACCCAATTTCTGAAATGAAAGGTTCGTGAGTCTTGACAACAGAACTGATACCGAACATGGTGTGCAAAGGAACCTCTGTGGGCATTTTATTGTGGTTTGTGGAATGAAATAAATTTCCTTAAATTCAAAAATAATTCCACAAAAAATTGCCAAAGCTTTAAAAATTTAAAAGATTTCTCCAACCACATTGACACCCACCGCAAAAAAAGTCTTCCACCTCTGCCCATACAATATTTTCTCGTTGTTTGGAAATATGGTATGTATCTGACATCTTGCAGTGTTGCATGCAAAAAATCAGCGAGTCATGTAGAATTTCACCAGCAAAGCGGGGAAGCTCAAAAACGCGGGGAAGCTCAAAAACCAGCGGCATTTCGCGGGAAAACCCGCGATCTGGCAACACTGGCTGGTGTAAATTGACGTCCTGGTCTGCTCCTGGATGAACAACACAAAGAAAGAGATTGGGGATTTCCATCTACTTCTTTTGAACAACAGGAAACGCGAAAACACAAGCAGCAACGGAAAGGAGCACGGTGCAGAGATGTGCTGCCTTCTTTCTTTTTTGTGTGGTGTTGCAGCCTTGGTTGCAGACTGATGAATCATTGATTCCTGCATTCATTGACTGAAACAAAACGCAACCTGTTGTCCTGTTTGTTTCTTCTCAGCTTGGCTTCTCTGCTCTGTTGCCTGCTGTGTGGCAGAGGTGGGGCCTGTTGAGGCCCCACCTCTTCAGGCCCTGGTCCTGTGCTCGCCTTGTCTCCATTGTCTGCGTTGGGATGCAAATTTGTGCATGGCGCTGTCGTGCGGTGAGTGAGGTTCGGAGTTTTCACGGCCTGCAGTGTCTGTTCATTGTTGCGCTTGCAGGTTTTGTTGAGGTGGGGCAGGGTAAAGAGCAATTTTGTTTTTGTTGTGCCATTTTGGCAATTTTTCACCGATTTTGACCAAAAACTATACAGCAACGCACCACATTGACATCTTCGCCTCCACAAAAACTGGGCACGATCGGTCAACAATTTTTTGAGTTATCGTTGCACACAAATTGTGGTTTGCTGTCCGTTGTAGACTCGCTTCGCTCGTCAATTACCCAAATTCAGTGTCAGAATTGGTAATAAAATTGTCTCCTAAGCCTTGTTGATAAAAAAAGGTGTTAGCGTAAACCGCACCTTACACAGCTTCAAATTCCTCCATTCGGAAACCAAATGAGGAATAAAATTTTGAAGGTAGATTATTTTTTCGAGATTATGCTCTGCACCAAAGATTAAACTTCTGATTTTTGGATCACTATTGGCAGAGAGATTGGTAAAGAGGAATGGAAATCCACCGGGGATTGGATTTTTTAGGTTCATCCCCAATTCCTCTAATTTTTAACCCATTTCGTCAAAAACCCAATTCGTTTATATTTACTTTCCCTTACTTTCCTTTACTTACTTTCCGTTTACATTTACTTTTTCTTGAGTCATCCCTCTGCCCCGATTTCTCTAAACCAGAGCAACCTGCAGAAGGAGAACAAAGCTTTGCTTCGATAAACTGAACTAACCTTTACATCTAAATCTATATAACCCACTAACTTAACCTAATTTAACCTAACCTAACCTCATCACCTAACTTAACCTAACCTCTTCTAACCTAACCTCACCTAACCAAACCTAACGTAACGTCTGGTTCAATTCCTATAAAACCAGGCAACACCATATGATGTGAAGTCTGCTCATTTGCAAATTGCAAAAAACCCTATGCTAAGAATTTAAAAGCAGTGGTCGGCATATCTGATGAGTAAAATAGTGCGAAACGACCAGTCAGAAAAGTTAAAAACACACAACTAACTTGGGAACGTTTTCGGAGCGACCCGCTCCGGCGTCAACCAAAAGAAGAAAAAGTCGTCTTCTTTTGGTTGAGGCCGGAGCGGGTCGCTCCGAAAACGTTCCCAAGTTAGTGTGTGTTTTTAACTTTTCTGACTGGTCGTTTCGCCGACTCTTTTTTTTACTCAAACCCTATGCCCGTCAGCGCAATTCAAGAATTGACCCTGCCCGCGCAATTCGTATAAAATTTATTTTTTTCGGCGAAGTGGGTATCAGAGGAATCGGGGTGACACGGATTTTTTTACGCGGAAATTCGGACGCAGTAAATTCCCGGAGGATCTCCATTCCTCGCAACCTTCGTATCTCTCCGCTGAAGTGGATAAGCAATGATCCTTCCAATTATGCAATTTTGTAGCAATCGTGATGACAATTTTCGTATCGATATGGCGACCACGTTTTCATGCTAAAATTATAAGTTTGCGAAAGTATTTAACATTTTGTGTAACTTTGGGGAATATGTTGAATTGACAAATTTTGCGAATGTTTATTTTATTTGATTTTTATTTGACAATTTGATTTAAACGTCCGGTGATGCTGAGATTCATGATTCGCTCAACTTTTTGAAAATCGTCCCGAATCACGTGCACTCAGTGGTCCATATGCCGTCCTGCGCTGTGACCTTTGCGTATTTCCGTCGAGATTGAAAATCCACAAACGTTCACATTTGTAGGTTTTTTATTGCCGTAATTATTGTAGTCTCATTATCGGCCGAAATTATAAAAAATTGTGAAACACCATCGTTGGCCAAAGTGAAACATCTAACACACAAGAGCTCTATTGATTAAAATACAAAAATTACACTGTGATCGAATGCCGAAAGTTGTACGTACATGTATTTTTTGCACTTTACTCGTATGTTTGAAAAAATTGAAACTATGATAAACCATTGAATTTTCAATAAGATAGTCATCTGGAATATGGTTCTAAATTATACTCGTATGTACCCCATCACTAAAAAAGATCAAAAAACATGTTGAAGTGTTTTCTTGTTTTTTTTATGAATAAACATCGCGATGACCAATAAAGGAGAAGCCCACATCTGGCGGATTGGAAGTCTTGATTTCTTTGACGTTTTCCACAAGCTGGCAAAACATCAGCGGAGTTAAACTCTGAAATACGTTCAGCTTTGAAAATGAAAAGTGGCGAGCGGCGGTTCAGGCAAGACATATCCGATTCAAGAAAAATATAAAACTCAAATTAACGAAATTTACCGCCGGATAAGAAATGCTAAGAAGAAGAAAAATACTGAACAGATTCTTTCGTAGAAAAGCAACTATACTCGTAAACGATGTGTTTGGTATGAAGCTTTTCGTTGCAGAGAAGTAATGCTTCTTTGTCTGTGTTTTTGTCTGGCTTTACGATCCGCTTTTTGTCTCTTCTTGCACGGGTGATCAGTCCACATAGCAGGCGAAAAAAACTACCAACCGATCCCTATAACCACGATGTTTCGTGCGAAAACAGCCAAAAGTTCCGTGAATTTTGTTCAAATCCACGCGAATCCTGACTGCACGGCTTTGAGCACGAAATCTGGCAATTTTTTCGGTTCAGATAGTTTACGAATAGTGAGTGTGATCGCTTCTGTCTCAAGAAATAATTATCATTTTGACGATTTGTGTTTGATTTTTGTGTACGGCGTCAAACGGCTCCAGGACTTTTTCTGAGAGTGGATGGCTAGATATGCACGCTCGCTTCTACGAAACTCAAGCCAAATTCATTTCTTGGACTGCATCTAATTGCATGCAATCCGTGGTTCAAAAATCCCGGTGGATGATCTCTTTATCTCCGGTACAGAGTGCTCCTTCCTAAAAGGTCTTTGTTCAAGCTGGGCCATCTGTTCTGTGCCGAATGAAAATTGTTGGTAATTTTTAATCATATCTAATTACTATTTGCAGGAAAACTCACCTGTTGCTGAGTTCTTCTTGAAAATGAGGAAGCCAAAGATCTGGGAACCGGTATGGGTAATTCAAAAATTGATTAGACTAGTTAGAATCTATGGACTCTGTGAATTCGAATTGCTAGCCATATCGGATATCATTTTGGTAGAGTATTTATACTTCGATTGTTAAACTCGTACTTCTAAATAAGATCTAAGATCTAAATAACTTCTAAGATCACTACATAATTTTACAACAAAATTTTTGTTACTTTATTTTCGAGAGGGATCCAATTCCTGTGAGAGATCTAACAACTTTCTAGAGAGATTTTTGATCAATATTCGATAGTTTTGTTTTCGAGAATGAACCTATGTATATATGAGATTCAATTTCCGCATCCATGCTTGAATTTGGGTTTGCACATGTACGGAGAAAAATAGTGGAAATAAAAACATAAACCGTAGCTATAGGGCAGCCTGAACTGGCGAAACTGAAGGTCAAAAACCACTATAGAGCCGAATAGAACCCAAGAACGCA
>JASGXE010003832.1:0-26134 GCA_030068105.1 Sinentomon sp. SZTP_YWyxl
GATGGTTTTTGTTGGAATGTGAATTTTTATCACCTGTTGCTTAGATTTGATATTTCTGCGACAGGCATTTTTTGATGTGCCTAGTTTAATTTGTTGGGAGTTTTGACCAGCTTCTGATTAAGGTAAGTTGATATTGTCATCTGCAGCTTTTGCCCGACTTGACAGTAATTTGGAAGGCTTTTTTTAGACATTACAAAGTGAAAAGAAATCACTGTTCCAAAAAATGAAGCCTCCTTGAGGGGGGCATCATAATGGACCAACTTCGCTGTTTGTGATCTGATTTTGCTGAAATTTGGAGGACGTTAATTAGCGTCACGAAAGGAATTCCTGTGAAAAAGCTTGAACTTCTACCTCAAATAGTCCCCGAGATGATCAACAATTGATATAGATAAACTGTGCAAACTTTGCGAAAGTCTCAATCGAAAACCAGCATCACTTTTTCAGCAGTGATAGCTGTTACTCAAAAGAAAAATGCTCAAAGAATGTCTGACAGAGCCGAAATTTTAATTTTTTGACAGGGTTATGTTTTTTCCCAAAAAGTGACTCCGATGAAAAAATATGTGTCATTTTGCAACAAGTTATCATATTTTCATTTCATGGTAATGGGAAGAAAAAAACGAAACTTCGGGTGCATGTCAGTCAACTCAACACACTTTTTACAACAGCTTACCTGGCATTTTGATTGGCAAAATCGATCGAGATTTTTAACCGCAGTGTATTCACCAGCTATCAAATGTCATCATGCCTTCCACCAGCTCCAAATTCACTGAAACACCAATTTTAATTCGATTCCTGGTGTGGTTCAATCAGTACAAGTTTTCAGGTAACTGGGATCGTTGGAGCACCACTCCCCATGGTCCGGTGGATTTTAAGTGTTTCCTCGTCTTGCAGTATATCCATTCCCCAATCCAAATCAAATCCAAATCTATGATCGATGACACAGCATGTAGCAAGATGAACAGAGGAGTTGGAGGAGCTAACTTTGACTTGAGATGCTCGCTTTTGCCTGTTTTACTTTTTCACTGCATTTTCGAATTAATGATATCTGCATGTGATCCTTTCTAACTTGACACTCATTTTGGAGTGTCTACTGTTGGACAGTTATTTCCGAATATTTTTCGTTTAACCCGGGTTATTTTTTAATTTCGAATGCACCCTTTTGTGTGTCTGTGTAATTTTATCTCTCCTCTTTGTTTTGTTCCCTTAGGCATGGCTAATGAAATGACGAGGGTGACCGGTGAGATCGGGCGATGTCAAGTTGTGAACAATGTGCTTGCCTTCTGCAAACAGCATGCCGACGTCTCTGTTCAAGTGAAAGGAGGATTTGCGTTTGACGTTTCTCAAGTCCTATTAGCGAGTTCAAGGTACTTTTTTCTCGTTTGATTTGCCATTGGCACCAGTTATTTGTCGACCTTGAGCTCTTTTTTATTGTTGAATAGTGGCGGCGGAATTAATTTTCCCATAAATGCATTTTTCCTGTTTAACCTTGCCTCCGAAACTTTTTTCTTTTTATTCTTGTGCAAGCGGCAGAAACTGAGGTGCCAGATTTCAACGAAGCAATCTTAAGGTGTCAGATTTTGAAATCGGTTACAAAAGCAGATTTTCAATTTCTTTAGTGAGAGTTTTCAACATAATGTGAGTGGTCGCAGTTTTTTGCATGTATGGGTCCATCAATTCCACCTCCGCTGTAGACTTTCTTGCTGGTGGTTTCATGACGCTAACCCTTTTCAGCAAGGTGTTAATTGATAACCTTTCTCTGATGCAGGTATTTGTTCACCTTGACATCCTTTTTGATTTTGGCTATCGATGGAATTCAACCTGTTTGTGATTGTTGAAATTTATGGAGTTTACCTTTTATTTTTTTTCCGGCTCCGTCGTCAAAAAACCATGATCGTTTCTGCTTTTGTTGGTTGTTTGCCCATATCTTTATTTGGTGTCGACATTTGGTGCAGTCCGATCCTTTCTGATGTTTACTGATTTTAGTTTTTAAAAATTTCCGTTGTTCTACAAGTTCTCTGTTGCACAAAGTGTCTTTTGAAATGCTGGATGTCCCAGCTGGCCCCCTTAAATTTTGAGGCGAAGATATTATTTTCTCCACTACATGTTCGATCGTGGCTGGTGCACGGCATGGCAGAAATGTGGTGGTGCTCCATCCTGTTACCACGAAACTGTTTCTCTGTCCGGTACATGTTTGGTATGTAGCGGCATGATTTGGTTGTGCAGCAAAGAAATTTAATAACACTGCCAGTCTAATGATCCCGGGATAAAAAACAACCCGACGAGTCCATGTCCTGGAATGATGCCTTACACAAGTTTGAGCAAAATCACATGGTGTGAAACAGTTTTGTTGTTGGGTTATCTCTGCTCCGAATGAAAACATAAGCATAAAATTGTCCCTAATTTCATGGAGCCAAATGTCGGGGGTCCAGTTGGGACACCCTGTTCAAACAAGAAAGTATGCTACGTAATCATCTGTGTTCAAACAAGAAAGTATGCTACGTAATCATCTGTTGTCATCCTGAGAAAAGGCAGAGTTGCGATAAATGCTCACGGTTTTAGAGGATATTGTTGATCATGACCTTGATGCTTTCAGCTCCTTTGTGAAGTCCTTGCTGGATGATTCACCGCCATGGAAGCAACTCTGCTTGATCCTGCCCGACACCGATGAATGCATCTGGCAATTATTCCAGTCCATCCTTTATGCTGGCGAAGCAAGGCCAGAACCACAAGCCTACGACAGGCTTTATGACCTGTTGATCTTGCTCCAAGTTGATGCAATCGACTCCATCCAGATGGTGCATGTTGACACTCCGGATATTGCGGTTAAAATTGATGAGGAATCCGCCGGTTCGGATCACGGTTTTGACGTGATGAGTTTCGTGGTTAAAGAAGAAGAACTGGTTTATGGTTCTGACGGCGAATTTGATGGGCAATTTGACGATACCTTAGAGACCAGTTACACCTCCTTGATGATCACAGGCGAGAGAGGTGAGAAACATTCCTGGATTAAAATACGAAGGCTGTTCCAAGAAAGACAGGGACTGCTTTCCTTATTCTCTATTCTCGACTCCATCATCGGTTTGGGCACGATCATTCCCGAGGTGTATCCCTTCCGAGTTGATGCACTTGTCCCACCGCCTCCTTCATGACCTTGGAACAGATGTTACAGTCCATTCTTCGCGATTCTCTTCAAAATTGCTTCCACAGGCTTAACCGTTCGACATCCCGACTGAAATCTGTGTCTTATTAATTCATTTCTTATTGTAGGGAAGAGCGAAAAATCACACAAAGCCAGATTCAGAGTGTCGGGGAGGGTGGAACAAACATTCAATTCCCTACTCGTCCAAAAACTGTTGCACCACATTGGCAACATGTGCATGGGTATTGTCATGATATGGAAACCAGTGGCTTGGGTGCTGCTGGGACAGCTTTTTCCAAATCTTCTTTCCCAGTGTTGTCTTCAAAATTTCATTCAATATCGGTGTTTAAATGTTGAGACAGATCTTACTCCTGGATCCTCGTGCACAATAACTGCAGCAGTAGTACTCTTGGCCTCAGCGATCGCTGTTTTTGGCACATCTGCGTTACCCTGTTGCAAAAATTTTTTCTGCCTTCCTTGAAGTCTTTAATTCAGCTAAATACAGTCCATCGAGGCAGGCCTGCATCTCCGTGTATTTTCTGGAGGAGATGCAAATTGTATTCTATTGCTGTTTTGCTCAAACGGCATGGCAATTTCAAAGCTGCATTGTGCTCGTCCTGCAAACCTACGTTTGGGATAAATCATGACGGACCTTAGCAAAATTTGGAGAGAATGTAGCAGAAGGGTCGGGACTTCAGCTTACCAAATGGGACAGCTGTGAAGATTGCGGGAGCTCAGCAACAATACCAGTCCCAGTCTTTCTTGAACAGTCCTCGTAGGTGCGGGACAAGGCTAGTTTCATTGAAATTGTGTCGTTCTTACGTGAATAGCATTGCAAGTAGTTTACTTGGGGTTTTGATGCCATCCTAACGAAAATACTTTCCTGCTAGCATTTCTATTTTGTTCAGTGCTGGGGGCATTTTGATGGTCTTGTTTTGATTCCAGTTTCCTGCTACCACTTTTAAACCCTCTTTCCTTTTGGTAGTCTTGCTTTTAAATCCACTTTACAACCATCGTTTGTGAACCCTCTTTCCTGCCATTCTTCTTCATTGGGGATCCTTCCTCCAATTTTTTCTGTGCCTTTCAGGACTTTTACCCTACTTTAACTCTTCCTTCTTTCTCGCCTTCCTGTACCCTGTCTGTTCCTAGAATCAATATCACAAGAAACGCTTTCCTTCACTTAAGCATTCATCCCTTTCCCTCCGTTTGTCCCTTCTACAAAGTTCCTGTTATTTTTGTGCTGTACCTATATTTTTTAAAATTTACACCATTCCTTTGTGTCGATAAAACAACAAAACAATAATTGAAATGTCAGAAATGCTTTTTCCTTTTGTAATTTTCTCACAAGGTTTACATGAATTTCAGTGCAATTTGCTGTCGGGTTTGTGGTTTGCTTGCAGGAAAAAATCTGTTACATATAAATGCGAAATTTGGGCACTCTTTAACTGGACGAGTTGGGCATTTTTCCGTTGCAATGGCAGTTGTCCCTCCATGGGGCATCACAACTCGATTTCTGATCATTCCGTTATGTGGACGGGACTGTTATGATCCTGCGATATTCAACCACTGGAAAAGGTGGAACTCTCCCTATGGGAGAGTTCTGAACTTAAACAACCGTCGGATAATATAATGTCCTACCTTCGGAAATGCTAAAGTGCAATAAATTATTTTCATCCAATTTTCAGAGCACAAGAAATCCTGTGAGTTATCTCTGCTCCAGAGTGGTGTTTTGACGAGAGTGGGACACCTTTTACGTGTTCAGATCTTAATTACATGGACCCCAAATTCAAGTGCCAGAAGTGTCCCTTTTCATCCTACCAGTTCAGCCGATTGAAGAGCCACACCAGAATTCATCTAGGATATGTTCCATATGTCTGTCAGCTGTGCGCAAGACATTTTCAAAATGCAGAGGAACTGCGAACGCATCATGATACCCATGGGAGAGAGAAGCTGTTTGATCAATGTTCTGTCTGTGGAGCCGCATTTACGGGCAAAGACCGTTTGGGGCAACATCGGCGGTATGCTCATGCATACCAATATCCACTTCAGCGCTCGTTTTGTCCAACGGCCTTCAAGAATTTAAAGCGAAAGGCCGACCGTGTTCTGAAGATGCAAAATAAAC
Source organism: Sinentomon sp. SZTP_YWyxl (assembly GCA_030068105.1). Taxonomy (NCBI): domain Eukaryota; kingdom Metazoa; phylum Arthropoda; class Protura; order Sinentomata; family Sinentomidae; genus Sinentomon; species Sinentomon sp. SZTP_YWyxl. Next base: position 5,262 of record JASGXE010003832.1, read on the forward strand.
GCAGGCCAGCCCGTGATGGAACTCTAGACAGTGATTGTCTGCACACTGTCAAGAACAGTGATGCTAAACGGTGTTTATGTGAAATGCGCTTGGATGAAACTAGGTTGCAAAGAGGGCCATCGACTGACAGTGGCCATCAGGAGGGACACCCATGTCCAATTTGCTCAAAGTCATTTTCGAAACACCGCGGAGTGTCAGACCACATGCGCAGGGTGCATCTTAAAGCCGGGAAATGCTACTGTGAGTTGTGCTCTGTGCCTTTTTCTTCAAAGAGAAACTTGAAGAATCACATGAGCTTCATACACGGCCTTGGTGAGAAACATCCAAAACTGTCTTGTGACTTGTGTTCCTACTCGACGTTCTACAACTCATGTCTTATTGACCACATGAGGAGACATACTGGGGAGAAGCCCTACAAGTGCACACATTGCGATGAAACATTCTCCCAGCGTCATGAACGCAGGCACCACAATGAGAAGCAACATGCAAGAGATTGCTGAAAGTGACTTTCGTTTGGACAATTCATTTTATTGATGCCAAGTTTTCCATTGTGGCTTGAAAATAGGATAGCTAACACCCAAAACAAAAACCCAAAATGATGCTAAATTAATGCGCTATGGCCCAGGGTTACTGCTGGTTATGTTTGTCCCTCGCTCAAGGGCATCTATGTGGCATCCTTCCCCCAAAATAAGTCTCAGATTAAAATTTAACCTTTTGCTCGCTTCAATGTTTTACAGGAAGGTAATTGCTTTTCCGATTGTTATGCTCACATAACTTTGCTTCAAGTAGATATATAAAAGCTGGTTGATTTTCTGCACTGGAATGAAGTTTGCATCTGGTGCTCGGCAAATCTGATCTCTGTTTATTATGCTCACACAATCGTTTTCGGAGCCTCCCACACCTCTTGCATTCCACCTCACAGGACAGGAAAGAAATTCGGTTCTCTTGTTCTGGGAAATGTGTGTTTGTTGTTTTCAATACCGAGAGGCAACCCGTGAAGTGAGGAGGATCATACCAATGGACATGCTGGGGAGGCCAAACATATCCAAAATTCAAAACCCTATTGGAAACGCAATCACGTGTTTGTTAATGCAATGCATCATGTTACACTGGCGAACAAGATGGGAAAATTGATTTAAGGAGGAGTAGGGGGACAGAAAAATATGTGATTTTTGGGCTTTATACCTTTTGATGTCACCAAATTGTCCGTTTCATGCTGATACCAATGATTTAATCACCACAGTTGAGGAGCTCCTGCGTTTCCCGTGCAACACTTTTTCACGCGACAGCGCGTTTTTAATTTACTTTGAAAAATCGACAAAATTCAAGGTGCGTTTTTACCGCTTTCACTTTTTTGACATTTTTCGAACTTTCGATTGCATTTTCTCAGCTCCCAGATGTCATGGGAAAGTGAAAATTGGCACACTTATCTAAAAACGTGTCCTGAGTGGAGTGTCAGAATTTTGCAGAATTAAAGATGTGGAATTCAGAATTGAACTCTGGATAATTCTGAATACAAGTAATCTTATCTTCAGAATGACAGGGATGCACCTCATTTCCTGTCGAATGATATAATTCAGTTAGGCCTGGATGCAGAGTGTGTGTTGTGTTGATCGGTTTGCTTTAATGACATGAAGTGTTTGCAACGTTGGAATAAAATTGCTTTATGAGGGTGGCTAAAGACGTTCTGAACTTCTTTAATTGGTGGAAGAAAAAGAAACAGAGGGATTAAGACTGGCACAAATCTGACTTCAGAAAGAGGCAAACAATAAGTATCGATGCTATTTCAAGTACCTTCCATCATTTTCCTGACTTCTGTCATCGTACTGGGTGGCACATGATGACACTCTTATGCACCCAAGTCACCTCTTAAAAACATCGTCAACTCAGCTGTCCCCATACAGGTTTCTTTGGCCTGGGTAAATAAAAAATCACACAGGGAGAAATCGGGAGTGGTAGTGTGGATCCTCATTCACTCAGAACCACAGAAGATGGACTGCACTCTGTGTTCGGTGGTGCTATGCAAGGTCATGCGAAAGAATGACTCCTTTTCAAGCAAACCAGTGTCCCCATCTGTTCGCCAGCAGGGGGTAACTTGATAGAGGATAATTAGCTATGGAGCCACAAAGGGAGACGTTCAGGAAGTTTTTGAATCACATTTGTAAAACCCACGAGCCACATTGCTGTTTGGTCTAAGGTCGAATCATCAGGCATGCTCCCCAAGGATCTTCCAAAAAAATCACCACTCTTTTCATTTGGGTAGACTTTGAGTTCAGAGTGAAATCCATTTTCAGAGTGATGTTCCGGAAGAGGTTTTTTCAGGTCGAAATGATGCTAACTTCACAAAGTCAGAACTTGGTTGAGTTTTATCACGACATCACAGAAGCCTCACATGTTCCCATCGTCAGGTGGCTGAAACTGAAGCAGAAAGAGGGTGCATTCGATTGAGGGGGGGTCATTTCATCGTTGTCGAAAATTAGGACAAATCATTAATTCATTATTTGTCCTAATTTTCTGCGACGTTCAGGGGGTGAACCTAGACTTTTCTGTAAAAAAAATTGAAAATGGTGTATCAGATGGGCTGAAGTATCAAAATTCTGACGGTGAAAACCAAATTAAAATATCTTTTAATTGAAAAAAATGGCATACGAAAGACCGGCGGCATGTTTTTACCGTTTGGGTGAAATAAGCAGTACAACGAAAATGTTCTCGATCTTTGACATTATTTTTCTCAACTTCTTGTTTTTGAGCATTTTTGTGTTCCGCCCCGTGTATATCAGCCATTTTTTATATGATCATGCTCAAATTTGGTTTTACTTATGTAAAAAAAAACTTCTAAAACGATTGACAAGGGATATTTGACAATTTTGCCTCATTATTAATCATTAACAAGTCAAAGGAAAAAAATGCTAAAACTTTACCGCTTTTCTAGCGGAGTAACAGAAAATCACCCGCCACACAATTGTGGAACGAAAACCAAGAAAGCAGGCCTTGTCAAAAGTTTTGCCTTGGTTTTTTTATCCCCTTTCACTTGAATTTGGGCTTTCTTGTACGTGTGGTTATCGCTGTGCACGGGACTGAACATCGCCTTATTGTTTGCCCAAAAATGGCTGCTGTGACCAAACCAGAAGAGCTACAGTTTTCAAATTTTGCACAGAAGTTGTCTTGATTGGTTCAAAAGAGTGTGCAAAATTTGATCAAAAAGTTTGCCGAAACCGGGTTCCCCCCCAGGTTCGGCTTCAGTTTCAACCACCTGATGATGAAAGAGTGAGGCTGCTGAAACATAATCGGCTGTATTCTCCATTGCAACTCACCCTCAGGTGCCACCCAATAACCAATTCAACTGACTGATGCACCTTTCAATGCAAGAATGGAAAATGAATAAGCATAATAAGCGCTTTGCATAGAAATTAAATTTTCTCAAGACAGATCTATCCATTGAATTGACTAATGAGTTGAACCTGAGGGTGAGTTGCAATGGGGAATACGGCCGAATGATTAAATTCGACCAATTGAGATTTTGCCAAAGAAGATCGGAGCTTTCACTTCCCCGAATTCTGGGCTCTGGTAGGTTAGGGATGGGAGAAATCTTCTGGAAGCATGTTACATAGAATGCCTTCTGTCCAATTGTCGTCGGTTACACTACTTTACCACAACATTTAAGCACATCATCACGGTCAAAATCGTCTAGCCTGAAGTAATTTTTCAGCAGCAAAATCCCCCTGAGCTGCAAAATCCCCCTACCTGCGCAAAAACGACAATTTTATTTCATCTATGTGCTCCACTGTTCATTTTGTGGGAAGATTGTGGCCAATCCACAGAATTTAGGACAAGTTTTGTAGCAAATTTTCACGTTGCAATTGCACAGCATTCCTAGAACCTCGACAACAAAACCCTAATAGAAATAACATTTATTGGATGGAATCTTATCTGCTAAGAGTTACCAGGAGATCACTGGCGTTTTAGATGCAGACAGCGAATATTAACCATACCGTTCAACTCTGGTGCAATGGTGTTTTAGAGCAAAAGGGGCAGGCTTTTTGTCATATGTGAATTCTTGTGCGACATGAGAAAATCTTGTGGAAAATGGACTCCAGGCACATGTTTTTCAACGACACCGGGGGTGTTTAACGGTGGTCTTGGCTCACCCCTGCCTGCATGAATCAGAAAATGGCGAATTTAACATTCAGTTTGTGATGCAGTGTGAGGTTGCCCAATACAATGATTTGAAAACCACACCTTGCTGTTTTCGGTGGTCAAACCACTTCTCAGTCCACATAGACAATTTAAGGAGGTGTCACCTCCCGAAGCGTGGTGCAGGGTAAGAAATTTAGGGTATTTGTAAAGTTGGTGCGCACTAGTTGCTCTTAACTGTCAATTTCTCCCCAAAGCATCAAGGAAACAATGTTTTGCTGAGATTGTGTGCACTAGTTGCAGTTAACTTTGTCAATTTCCCCTGAAAGCTTAAAGGAATTAACTTTGTCAATTTCCCCTGAAAGCTTCAAGGAATTAACTTTGGTAATTTCCCCTGAAAGCTTCAAGGAAACAATGTTTACGCTGAGTTCGTACTTGTTGCTTTTAATTTTGTCTATTTCCCCTGAAAGCTTCAAGGAGACAATGGTTTTCCATGACATTCCCTAGCGTCCATCAATATGATCTCAGCTTTGTCAACAAGGTCCAAATTTATACTTTACCTTTTATGCTGGCTTATTGTTGTTCATTTGATGCCAATTTCACTATTTTTCTGCTACGTTTAAACGTGTTACTTTTCAACCTTTCCATTTTTGTAATTAAATTACAGCAAATTGTTTTGTAGGGATGTGGATTTTTTATCGCCTGTTGCATAGATTCGAGACTGTTTGTAATTACCTGAATTGAAACAGATCATGGCGCCAGACAGAATTAGGTTTGAGACTAATGCGCCACAGTTATTTTCGTTGTGTCCAGTTTAATTTGTCGGGAGTCTTGTTGAGCTTCTGGTTGAGGTAAGTTGATATTGGCAAGTGTAACTTTTGCGGGAGCATGCCAGTGATTTGGAAGGCTTTTTACACATTTCAAAGTGAAAAATTGACTGTTCTTAAAAACAGGGTTCCCAGGTGAACCTTGAATCTTGAAAAAAGTTTCAAGAAACTCTGAAAAAAAACCCCGAAAAAAAACCCCGAAAAAAAAACCCCAAAAAAAAAACCCTGAAAAAGATACCCTGAAAAAAAAAAACCCGAAAAAAAAACTTGACGATTTCTTGGTAAAAACCTTGAAAACTGTCAAATATCAGCATCACTATCTGCCTTCCTGACCCCTTGAAAGCAGGAATTGAAGGCCTGGTACTTTTGACAGATAGGACAGAGTACTGAAGAGATCCCAGAATTGTGAGGAAATTTCTGCGAGTTTTTCATGCTTCATTGTGTGAAAAATGGATAATTTCTGCCGGAGAATTGAAAAAATTCATCAATTTCACCCAGTGGCCACAGAGACCTCCAGGGAAATATGTATCCAATCGTAAGAAAGCGAGAAAACATGCCAAAATTTGGCACAGTGTTGCATAAGCATCAGATGACAAACTGAAAAAAATTCACGGATTTTTCTCTTGTATATTTTATTTGAGAAAGAAACGTCAAAGACTTTGAAACGCACCTCGAACTATGCTGTGCCGTCAATTAAATAGGCCTGGTTTTTCCGATTATTGTTTGAAGCTTTGGTAAAAAATGGAAGGGGAAAATCACATGGCCAGTGTGCATAATGTCCAGTGTGAACGCACCTTCTGCAGAATATCTGGTTGCCACTGCTCGAAGACTGAATGTGTGCCAGATTGGTTGCTGATGAGTGGAACTCGGTCTTTGCCCAACATGGCCACTAGCTGGTGCACTCCACTCTTGCAATCAATCGGAACACCCAGAACACAGGCCACAATCCCAATATCATTGGCGAAACATTTCCTAGCTGCATGAAACCGGCTCGTAACTTGGAATGGCTAAAAAGGTGAAAGTGTAGGATGTTACCTGAGAAATTGCCACAATTCGAAATTTTCCGTGCCTGGTTTTTGAACTGCCTTGCTTTGTTGAAAATTGTCCGCCGTCATAGATATGAGGCAAATGAAATCAAATGTTGTCATTGACCCCTTTTTGTCCACTCCTCATATCTTACTTTTCAGAAAAATGGTAAATTTGGCAAGTTCGGTGTTTGCACGGAAGAGTGGGCCGACAGAGGTGGTGTCCAGCTCGCTTGCCTATTGCACTAGGCATGCTGATATACAGGTTCAAGTGAAAGGTGGACGTGCGTTTGATGTTTCCCAGTTGCTTCTGGCCAGCGTGAGGTTCGTTGAGACCAATGGGTTAAGCTTAAGCTACGTTCCCTGTTTCCTAATCTTTTGTTCATGTAGTGCCTGCATGTGTGTTGTGAAGGGGACCTCCCCCGTGAAAATGCCTTTCACCATAAAGAATGAATTTTGTTGGTATTGATGATTATTCGGCCTGCAAATTGGTCCATTTTTGGGCAACAAATGTGCGGGATTTCAACAACTGACCCTTGCTCGGCTAGCTGGGGTCGATTATATTCTGCATGCATTTTGCTGAGCATTTGCCAATGACTGGGATGCATTTTGTTGGCTATTATCTACCGAAAGGCCATCATAAAATGTTTTACTTAAAATGATTTCATAAGGATTTATTGTGAAGTGGGTTGTTAGGTAATGGTAAGGGTTGCGAGCAAATGCTGGTCTGCTCCCACCCAACGAGCAGCATCCCTGGGTTTTGGGCTTCCTTGCACATTGTCGCTTTTCACCGCAACTGATATTTTATTTTTCCAACTAATCTTGCTGGAGTCAGCCCTCCCACCCGGAGAGTTATCTCCACCAAAAGTGCCTTGTTTTTGGATCCCATGGCTGAGTTATCTCTCCCAAAAGTGTCTCATGTTTTGTGTCCCACGTATGAGTTATCCTTCCCAAAGGTGACTTTTGTTTTTGCATCCCATGGCTGAGTTATCTTTCACAAAAGTGTCTTTTGTTTTTGCATCCCATGGCTGAGTCACAAAAGAAGTGCCACAAAAGTGTCTTTTCTTTTTCTATCCCATGGCTGAGTAATCTTTCCTAAAAGTGTCTTTTGTTTTTGCATTTCATGGCTGAGTTATCTTTCCAAAAGTGTCTTCGATTTTGCATCCCATGGCTGAGTTATGTTCCCAAAGGTTCTGTTTTTTTTTTTTTGTATCCTATGGGGTGAGTTATCTCTCCCGAAAGTGTGTTTTGTTTTTAAATTCCATGTATGAATTATCTTTCCAAAAAGTGCCTTTTTGTGTCCCATTGGCCATTGCAGATGATGTCTTTTGTTTTTGTGTCCCATGGCTGTGTTATCTCTTCCAAAGCATCTTTTGTTTTTGCATCCCATGGCGATGAGTTGTCTCTCCCAAAAGTGCCATGTTTTTGCATCCCGTGGCTTTCATGTGTGTGCTTGTAAACGTTTCTTTTGACTTTTGGTTGATTCGTCTATAATGATTCGTGTTTTCTACTTAGTTCATTCATCAGATCGCTGTTGCAAAGTTTACCGCCATGGAAGCAGCTGAGTTTGGTACTTCCGGACACTGAGGAAGCTTCCTGGAGGGTGTTCCAATCACTGCTGTACGACGGCCAAGCCAAACTCGATCCTGAACTTTTCGACAAGCTATTCGACCTGATGATCTTGCTGCAGATTGATTCAGTTGATGCCATTCAAGTGGTGGATGGCGGCGGCACTGGCCAGCTGGAACTGGAGTTCGATGATGGCAGAGATGCCACCAGTGAGGCATCTTTTGCTGGGGATGACTATTCAGAAGATACCTGGGAACAACCTGAAGCAAAAGGTATTGTGTTTTTATCACATTGGAATTACTCGTTTCCGTTTGATTATTGATGTCTTTTTGGCAGCATCACTGTTCTTCCCATAAACAAGATTAAATTATTGACCATTTTTAGCTTGTCAGTTACACACACACGGCTTTATCCACTGCGAGTTAACATTACCTCAGAGTTGTCATGTAAATTTTTTCCATGGAAGCAAATGATGAAAATTTACGGACTATTCCGAGGTAGCTTTACCTCAAGCCACTGAAAATGTGGCTGGAGTAGAGCAGTACAGCCATTCGGCATGCATAATGTACTTCTCTGGATTTGCGGACCGTGCTACAAAAAAGTGTTCTGAAAGTCGACATCAGAACACCGCATGGTGGCGTTCTGGTCACAGGAAAGTGCAGGCATTCATTTGTGCAATTGGTGCTTTCTTCAGAAATCATTTGGCTGTGAGGTTCGGGGTTAATTTCACGGTGAAATTTACGATTGCCATTGGAATTGATGTTGACCTCTGTGGAAACTTGTTTGAACAACATTGTCGGGATGTTATGCTTTCATCATCTGGTCTGAGATTTACCAGAAGTCGGTCCGATTGCTGTCGTGATCTCAAGTGCCGGCATCTGATGATGTGGACATCATGGCCCTGAAAGTGTGCAGCCAGCCAAGTTTTTTCACGTCAATCAACACATTAACAGTAAACTGTGACCACATGATGTTTTCTTGTTTTCCACCTCTTTAGATGTCCCTTCAAATTCTGTGAACTCAACTGAAGATGGCATCCATGTGGTTCACAATCCTGGATCCAGTGTCCCTGAACTGGTCATACCTGCCACAACATTCCAGTGCGAGCAGTGTAGTTTTTCTTCTCAGGATATTGTTGTCTTCAACGCTCACATTCGACGACACCCTGACCATCCACAACATGTCTGTCGTCAATGCGGATTCCTGTCTCGCGACCCGAATTCGCACAAAACTCATGTCGCAAGTCACAAGGGTCAGAAGTTCGGCCCTTGCCCGATATGCGGAAAGTTCCTCAGTGGACACCACGAGCTTCGGAGGCATATGTATGTTCACACGGACGAACGCCCAGTGCAATGCTCATTGTGCACTGCGGTCTTCAAGACCTTCAGAGGAAAGGCCCTCCACATGCAGGTGCACAGGAAACAGATGCCAGAGTTTAAGGAGCCTCCAAGCAGTGTCAAGGATCTGAGCGGTGATTTGCAAAGGGCAGAGGAACGCCAGAAAGAAATGGAGGATCATTGCAACGGCACCGATGCGGAAAGTGACACGCAGCGGCCATCGAGACAATATGAGAACAAGCACGAGTGCATGAACGGACAACTGGATGTGAATGCATCTCCAGCTGGTGATGTTTCGGGGAAACCTCTCCTGCACGATGCTGCGTCAGCCAGGACCGGGAATGTGAAATCTGAGTCGTCGTCCGATACACCACGTTCCATTTGTCCCGTTTGCAGGAAATCTTTCGCGAGACGTTGTGGTTTGACGGAACACATGCGATTTAAACACGCAGTCGGACGCAGACCCAGCCCTGCCTACTGCCAATTGTGCCGCGTGCACTTTGCCACGACTGGAAACTTGACCCGGCACATGCGTATTACACACCGACTTGGGAAGATCCCTGCGGAGAGACTGTCTTGCAGCCAGTGCGAATACACGACTTACTATCGCCAGGCCTTGAAAGATCACGTGGCTCATCATGCTGGTGAATTACTTGGGGAGTGCAAAATTTGCGGTCTGAAGTTTCGCTCCAGGACCAACACCACGCACATGAGGAAGTTCCATCCTGATAGAGCTGTTCGGAAATGAAATAGGAAACTTGTTCATGATTTCTTGTTTGACTATTTCATGATTTCCTCTCCAGATTAACTGAGTAGAGGAGGTTCTGGTGGATTCTATGATCTAGAGATTGTTCATTTGAGAAGATTGTCCCCCGACCTTTTATTTTCTGTCGGGGGAAGTCGTTGAGTCCGGAGAATGTAATTTGGAATGGACAACGGGGATCCCTCTTTACTTTCCTCTGCACTGTTTGATGATTTTACCGGAGAGAACGGTCGAGAGGAAAGAATTGGGGAATGGGCACTGTCTGTCGTTGAGCAATTGCTATCGAATGGTTTTGATGACTGCCGAGGGCGTTTTTCCACCCACAAGATTCATTCAGCAATAGCAGTTATGACTTTACATGGCAATCCTTCCTTCTTCTGTTGACGCGCAATCCTATCGACCCAACACATCAAGAAAAATAAAGATTCTTACAGCTAATTATTCTCTGGGGGCGAATCCCCGTAAATCTGCAAAAAACGAGTTTCCTCTTGACCCAACTGATCGAGAAAATTATCCCCACGGGTATCCTCTGGGGTATCAAGGATTCCTCCCGACCCTCCTCTCCCCACATTGGCAGAATCAATGTCACGTTACGAGACCAATGCTGTCGCGTCTTCAGAGCTTACGGCCTCAGATCCGGCGGTTGGCTCGCAGGAGGGACCATAAACAATGAGTAGAAGAAACCATCAAACTCACAAAGGAAAATGAAACAGCGTGATCATGGCGTGAGCGAAGTTATTGCCACGACGAAATCCTTGTCTTTGACATTTTTTCTGGCATGTTTGCTGATGCAGGTTCCGGCATTTGCTTGATATTGCTTAATCTGGGAAAGTCCGAAATTTCTTCCTCGACTATGGCCTCAGGATGGGACGGAGCTCACTCATTCTGGAACTAGAACCTGATTCAGGCTAGGTCGAGGAACAAAATTGACAGCCCCGTGAAAAATAGCGGCATCGGTTGCATGCCGCAATGTGTCTGCTCCAAAATCGGCTCCAAAATCGTGCATTTTTGGTGGCTGATTTTCACCTTGTTTTGCTTTCTAAAGCCATTTTGTGTCATTTGGCACCATTTTGAGGCATGTATCATTTTGATTAACACCATGCCTTAGGTGCCATGTGCGTCCATCACCAGAGATGCAGACCAAGTGCTGAGAGAAAGCGGGGGTCTGGTGTGAAATGCCATCCCACACAGTAAAGTATGAATGCATTGGGCTGTGCCAGCACAGAATTACAGCCATTTAAAAAAATAAGGGTTTGTGCATCATTCTGATACATGACAAAGGTAAGTGGTATGGCTGGCCAAACCCTTCACAAATCACAGCTTCGTCTCCGTTCGTCACCCTCACACCTCATCAGCCGTCACATGAGAGGGAGCCCGACGCCGGCGGGAAGATAAATCAGCAATTCATGGGACCGGATCAACCGCATAAACGAACAGATATGAGATAATCCCTCTGTTGAAAAAAAATTGCATTTGAGCTCCATTCCCTGGAAAACCAGCATGAAAAAAACATTACACCGGCATGAAAAAAACATTCGAAATCACATTGACAAAGCCGCCCCTCTGTAAAGGGAGTGTTTGCTCAGCCACACCACTCATTTTTGTGATAATTTGTGTGAGCCGCACATTCTGGCTTTTTTGTGCAGAGAGGCGGCTTTGTAAGAAATGAAGGTGTTTGGTCCTGGCTTGGCTCGAACTCCTCAATTCGAATGTGGATTTGTTTTTTATCTTGGATTTTACATGGAATGATAGTTAAATGTAATTTTACTTATTCCATTCTGATGCATACATACAACGGCACATGCGGAAAATGCCATGCGCATCATTCATGATGTGCATAGCAGCCAACTTGAATTGCAAATTACACCCGGTAAAGAAAATCTTGATTTAAGGATATCGATCTCCCTGCCTAATCAACCTTAAAGTAGGTAGGCTAGGCTTAAAACCCGATCTCAGCCTAATCACGCTGTGGTGCTTCGTGTCCAGACTGTTTTTCTTGTGCTGCGAATTTTGTCTTTTCACGAGCAGCATATTTTTTTTATGAATTTATTTAATCATTTTTATTTTTGATAATAAATTTTAGCTATATTTAAGTAGGGCTGAGCAATTTTGCTCCTTTCTGCATCAGTTTTTGTGCCGAAATCGTTGAATCTGTGCTACGTTGATTCCAGCCTCGTCTGCCCATCCTCCTCTCTTCAAGTGAGTTGATATTTACGTTCTGGGACATTTTTTGTGGGTTTTTATTTATGAAGTCTGTTTGTATTTTCTCATTGATCGAGCCGGGGAATGAAGTTTTTCCTCATGTGCCATTTTCCAGGTGAGTTTATCTAGGTGCACCATTTCAGGTGGGCAATATTTACGGAAGATGACGTGCACCAACCAGTTGGGGATTCCGCGGAGCAGATCCCCCCAGTAATTGGAATCTGGGGTGGAGCCCCACGGTGTTCCAAGGGGAAGAGCCTCTGGCGGGGGATGCAGGGGCGGTACACCCAGAAGCTGGAGAGATATTGAAATTTGGGGTTCATTTTGAGTGCAATATTCGTGCTCGAGTCGAATTCCCCATCAGGGCAAGCCAAAAGCACATCCTCAGGAGGTAGTAGAGCAACTGGGGGCATTTCTAGGCGGGGGACAGTTGCAGTCTGCCACCCTAGAATGGCACCCGTGAGTTTATTGTTCTTTCCACAGTGGCTGCATCTCTTCTCTTCCATATTTCCCCAAAATATCAATTAGGAAAATTAATTAATCCGGAATATTTTCCGCCCTCAGATCAAATGTTACGGATCATGAAACAGGAATGGCGCTGCCATGATCTCGAAACATGAACGAAACAGAATCGTTTTTTGGGGAAATATCAATCTTCCCCATGAAAGAGAATCCGGGTTAACCTTTTTAGGTCCAATTAAAATCAGTTGCTTTCTCACCAAGTCCAGGGTGCCACATGTGGTGCTCTCTGCTTTCCACTTCATATTGACCAGACACAAGTGTGGCCTGAACTCTAAAGACCATTGTGCCACTTAGGCCACTCTGCACAAAACTTGTACATGTGCTTCATCTCTGGCTTCGTGTCTGGTATAGCAGGGCATTAATGATGGCACTCTGGTTATGGTGACGCTGCACTAACAACACATCTGGGGCCTTATTCAATTAGGCCTCCTTACTTGGGAGCCCTCCTAAGTTAGTAGGCCGATTTAGGAGCCGCCAAGGAGTCCGATTAACGAATTTTAGGAGCTATTCAATTAGGCCTCCTAAAGTCCTACAATAGCGGTTGGAGCCTTCTGGAGACAGGAGGGCATCGTGCACCTTGCTGCATTGTTGGTGTGGCAAAGCGGAAATGGTGAAAACCATCTACTTTCAAATACATCTCGCCTCTCACTTCATTGCAATCATTGCACTGTTCATCTGTAAGAAATGTCTTTTGGCGCAAAGAACGTTCACGAGTCATAAAACTCTCAATTTCCTTTTAACAAAAGTTCTCAAAATTGAGAAGGTTTGATTTTAATTCGCAAACATTTTGAGAGAGATCAAAATCTTTTGAGAAGGTTCTCAGTTCAGCCATTCGCCTGTTTTCGAAGATGACCACCCTCAAGAATTTTCACTTAAATCTTTTGTTGCGCAATTGATCAATGCTATATTTGCCTGCGGAGTTGGTCGTGATTTCTTACTTCTACCAGAGCATAGAGGATATCCTCTATGCTCTGCTTCTACTGTGAGGAAAAGAGAAAGTTATTTATTATTAATTTGCCTTCTTCGCTTCCGTTCTGTTGCCAGAAAAATAATTTCCTCAATCATTGCCTCTCGATGGTTCAACCACTCAAAAACACCACGATACGTGCTTGTTTCCACCTCAGGAGGAGGTTATAGTAGAGCCCAGAGGCTCTCCTAAGACTCTCCTGGCATTACAACATAAATGAATTGGGCGAGTTTAGGAGGCCGATTAACGTCCTACTAAAGATAGGAGGCCTCCTAACTTAGGTTAGGAGACACAATTGAATACCGAATGCTCCTCCTAACTTGGCTTAGGAGGACTCCTAAGTTAGGAGGCCTAATTGAATAAGGCCCCTGGTCTGTGCGGTGCGTCCGTATGAGTGCCAACATATGGCGCTCTGGGCTGGAAGGGGTTAAAGCCATGCAAACTTTCACCATACCTTAGTTTGCTCTTTTTTCTTGTTACATTGGGACCTGAGATGGAATACTTTACAAGGGGCGGCCATCGAACTGAACAGATTTTGTTTCTTCTAGACAGATTTGTTGCAGGAAAAAATATGTGAAAACAGACAACAAAAGTTTGAGAATGTGCTGCTTTGTGATTTGGGGAAATCTTTCCGGATCTTTTTTATACCTAATCTTTTTACATAGGCGATCTTTACAGAGAAGCAACTTCAAGCTCAGAAACTGCACTTTCACTGGATTGGCAATATTCCTGCTAATTGCTTGCTCAATTCATACATTTTCTTCGACGAGTTTAAAATTACCTTCAGAAAGATTTTATCCGTAGTTATTTTGGCATGCGTTTTTGCACAAACTGTTCCATATTTCAACCATTTGCCATGCAGGAAATGGTCATTCTTTATTATAGAAGGAATTTCAAATGTTATGTTTGGTAATTTGACCTTCCTTCTTTACGTTTATGGCATGCTATTTTGGCAGTACTTAATGCCAAGCTTTACCACGATTCTGGCAAACTTCTTGTGTGTTCGGTGTTTCCTAAGTTGCACACCATCTGGATGGTTTTTGTGACTGAACGGGAGAACAAAAAATCAGTTTGCCACTTGCCCAACATCCTAACCCCACTTGGGGTAGGGGCAGGTTGGGGTAGGGGCAGGGCTCAGAATACCAAATTCCGTATTTCTTAACCGATTTTATTCAAATTTGGTACACACTTAGATTCCATTATGCAGTGCTTCCATGCAAAAATTCTACTTTCTCAGTCAAATGGTTTTTGATCCATGTTGACATTGCCAAATAAAAGTTGACGCAACTTTTGCGCAAGATATCTAGAGACCAGGTAAAGATTTATTTGCCCACTATGAACTAAAGTGGGCAAAAAATAGTTTTTTATTGGCTGAGAGAGCCCGTCTTTTTTTTTTTTTTTTTTTTCAATCATCAAAAATGAATGCATTTCAGCCATATACAGCATTGGCGTTTGACATGTTTAAAAGCAATGACTCTGAACTTGTTTAAGGAGTAAAAATTGAACAATTCTGCCTCTGTCAGTAAAAAGATCACCATTTTTCAGTAAGGATGCCAATTTTTACATTTGTTGCTTGAAGGACAGCTGAGAAAAATCAATCGAAAGTCGAAAAAGGTCAAAAAGTGAGAGTGGTAAAAATGTGCCTTGAATGTTGTGAATTTTTCGAAATAAATGAAAAATATGGGCCATGCGGAAAAAGCGTCACATGGGAATCGCATGACTCTTCAACCAATTTATGGCAATTTTATCGTTGGAATCAGCATAAAACGAACAATTTGGTGACGTCGAAAAGTTTTAAATCCAAAAATCATGTATTTTTCCTACCCACTTTAAATGACACAGTCACAAATACGTGGAGATCATTGTCCGGAATTGGGGTTCTTTGCAATTCGTTATCTTTAATTGGAATCGGGTTTTGTCTTCGCCTGAATGACACGAAATATTTCACTGTTTCTTTTTCTCTTTAGATATGGCCAGTGTGATGTCCATGATGGTGAGTAAGGTCGAGCCATACCATGCAGTGACCAATATGCTCGCCTACTGCACCCGGCATGCCGATCTCAAAGTTCAAGTGAAAGATGGATTTGCGTTCGACGTTTCCAAGGTCCTGTTGGCAAGCGCAAGGTTCGCATTTGATTTATGTCCCATTTTCAATTGGTCTTGGCCTTTGCTGATTCGATTTGACCAAGAATTTATTCTAAAAAAATTGATGACTAACTTGACACTGTTCAGATCTCCGTATCAGTTTGAGGTGTGACGTTTCGGGGGTATCGAACGTTCGTTGACGGAACGACGGAACTCAGGAAGGCATTGCTGACTTATGCTGCGATGGGCAGGGAAAATTCCTTCGGGTGCCCTGTGCAAAGCATGGTCATGTTCCCGAAACGTCATGCCTCAATTTGATGCGGTGACGTCATGCCTCAATTTGATGCGGCGATCTTTATAGTGTCATAAGTCATTAAATTTCTCTGAGCATGCAATCTCTAAATTTCCACCCCTTATGTTATGATTTACTTCCGTGTTTCTGATCATTTTATCGACCATTTGCCAGTCAATTTTCTCATGTGCACTCTGCCTGTGGTCATTTTTGTAATGCTAATGAAGGTAACACGCTGAAGACATAGCAAAAAGCCGTTTCACGTTATGTTTGTAAGTCAACGAGCGTGAAACGGCTTTTTGTTATGTCATCACCTTGTGATTGTACCGTTCGTGTTGCACGTGCTGAAATTTTAACGTTTAAGTCGTCTCCAGATTTTGTAACCTTATCTCGTCTATGATGCCATATGGCATCACAACTTTTCAAGTCTGTCTGCTTCTGCAGCCTCATATTCAATTTTTGAAGTGTTTGGAACAACTCCTTTGAAGGCATGTTTACTTCCGATGACACGTTTATTGCAAACACCTGTACAAAGTCTTCATTCTGAGAATCGGAGTTGTACAACCGAAATCGTAAAAAATGATGAGAGGCGGTCTCCTTTGTCGGCGTGTCAAAGAGAAGCCGACCTGTCAATCAAGGCGCGAATTGCCGACGATCCATCTTCACACTTCCGCCAACAACTTCCCAGAAATCCGATGAAAAATGTCATCAGATGCGGTCTGTCGGCACCGTCAAAGGATTGAAAAAAAGTTTTCGAGATAAACGCACATTTATGGATTGATATTATTATTGTTTCCGTCGTCGGCATGCCCTCTGTTTTTGACTTTGAACTTTTCCCACCATTTTGGCATGGTCCCTGTATCTCGGGTAGGGATTGCTAAAGTGCCATTTTTTGAGAAACCGGCTGGAGATATCGAAAAAAATTTTTGATTTTTTTCGATATCTCCAGCTGCCCGGCAGGGCTTGGAGTGACATACCCCCAGGCTAAATTTGGCCTAGGACACTTTTTTCCGGCCCAAATATCGATCCTTTATGATGCTAAATGGCATCATAGACAGGACCAACCATTTCGGAGCAGCAGGCGAGCAAAAAACACCAAAATTCACCCAGATAAGCTTGCTGTTCGCATGTCAATTTGACAGGGTTACAGTTGACACTCAGCAATACAATTTGGTGGCGTTTTCGACAAGATGTCAAAGTGGGGTGTCATTCCAAAAAAAGACCTTTTTTACATAATGGCGAGACGAGATTCGGCATTGTTTTCGTGATGCCATATGGCATCATAGACGAGATAAAGGTTGAAGGCAGTGTAGGGTCATGCTCGGACATGCTCACGAAAAGAAAGGTCAATAGATGAGATTCCACGCCCTTCGCGACTGCTAATTTGTCTCTGGCCATCGCATCTCTGACTGATTTTTGGCCATGCTCACTCTGTTGGCGAGAATGCTGTCTGTTTTCTGGAATCTTTTAATGATTATTCAGAGTTGCCACCCACCTGGAAGTGGAGGAGTGGAGCCCACCCTTTTCCAAGTGGAGCAGGAATTTTTTTTCTGCTGGCAAAATTCAATTCAATTCATTTTCCATCTTAATTTTTGGACCATGAAATCTGATGTTGGTCATACCACGTTCTGGGCCCCCCAGAATGATCCCCTCCGAACCCCAAAAAGCTGCCCTCATGCCCTCCCAAGGATGATTGGGCATACCCCTGCCTTGGAGCCCATGGATTCACCATGCAATGTGAGCACACAGCCACAGCCTTTGGGAACGAAAATGGCTTTCTATAAATTGGCATCCGTGAATCAAAAATCATATCGGACTGTGATACTCCATATGGCACAAATTCGGTCAGTGTCAGGCAACGGAGTAGAACATGCCAAATCAACAACAGAAAACAAACTACGTGCAACATGGGACTTAAATTTTAGAGTGAAACCCACTGAAGGATTGAAGTCAAAGTGCACAAGAAAGGAAAAGGCTAGGACAGCGCAACAGTCTTGAACAACAGCTGTTTGTGTCCTGTACCGCTAAGTTTATATTTGTGCTTTGTAGATGGCACCACATGCAAGGTGCAGAGTTTGTTCTTTGAAACTTGGTTTCCTGCATGGAATTGGAGGCTTTGGAAGTCATTCCTCTCCATTGAATGAGATGATGGACAAATGAAGCCTCATTTTTACACCACAAAATGAAATGGGTTCACAATTATTCACATTTGGTACACTTTTAAAAATTGGTGTACACGTGCAAGCATCATCAACATTTGACCTCATTTTATAAATTGACCATTATCTTGCAAAACAAAACTACTGCAGTTAAGCAGTTTATGATTATTTGCATCGAGCAATTGTATGTTGCTTGTGGGACACTGCCCAAAAGAAAGTAGGCACTTTTTTGTGCAGGAAAGGCACAATAATAGTTAAAGAAGGCACATTTTTCGTGAAAAGTATCAGGTCCTGAGCAGCAATGTTTATCCAATATCTGATAGTGCAGAAGCGGATATCAACTTTTTCTCCCAATGCTTTTTGGCTGGAGTCGCGAGTGCGTGCCAGAACTGCAAATGTCAATAATTTGCTTGAGGTTAGGTTAGGTAAGGTTAGGTTAGGTTAGGTTAGGTTAGAATGATGTACTCTAACGTAACTACAAGCAAAACACAATTTATTTGCAGCCAATTGGCAGGAAAACGGAGTTTCGATGACGAAGGAGTATATAGTCGCTATCCTCTAGTGATAGTGCTGGCATTTTCAAACTTGGAGGGATTTTGTTTTTGCTTTCCCATTTCAGATGGTCCACTAAGTCACCTTTTTCTTGCAAAGTTAAATTCGCATTACAGAGTAAACCTTGCTTTACGAAGGCTTAAGGGTCAAGATATCAGAAATATGAAGGCCATTTGTCAGAAATCAAGACCTCATCAACTTTGCATCAAGGAGGCTTTTGGGTTCAGATAATCAAATATGAAGGCCATCAGTAGAGCATGCTGAAAATGATGATAATTTTGGAAAATTTTGCTCAAGTCAAAAGTCTAAAAATTTCGTTATTTGACGGTGGAAATAAAAATTCAAGAACCTGTCAAAAACGCATTTTCAGTAATTTTAACAACGTACCTATCTACTTTGAATGTCACAGAAACAATAGGGGTATAGTGGCAGCGGAATTAATGTACCCACACATGTGTTTTTCTCATGTAACTGTTGCCTCCGAATCTTTCTTTCTTTCTTTTTATTCTTATGCAGTCGGTAGAAATTAAAGCGCCAGATTTCAACAAAGCGTTCGAAAGGTGTGAGATTTTGACCTCGGTTACAAAAGAGGATCTTTAATTTCTGCAGCATAGAATTTTTGTCAAAATCTGAACGGTTGCAATTTTTACATGTATGTGTACATTAATTCCGCCGCCGCTATACATCAGAAGAATGATGCAAATACACTGAATAAGAGACTGAGAAAAGAGCAAAAGAAAGCTCACTCTTTCTAATGTTTTTGTGCACTATGCTTGCCACTTATTTAAAAACAGGAAAGGCATGGCGTTTTCGCATGTAAAGCTGAAAAAGGGAGATATTTCGTGGAAATCGATGAATTTCGTGGAAATTTTCATATTTCGTGGAAAATCGCCCATTCACAATTGCTGGAATTGCCATTTAATTGACTGAAATGATAATGAAATCACAAAAGATGGTTGAAATGGCTGATTTCGTTTTGGTGGTGCCAATTCCTTATCATCATTTTCAATGTGCTCTAGCCATCAGTCAGAAATCAAGGCCCGTGTTCGATGTTAGATGTTCGCCCACTGCAAGCATGTTGTATAGACAACTGCAAATTTCTGTCATTCGCATCGCATTGTGTTTTTTTTTTGTGGATTTCTGACTATTGCAGCTCCTTTATAAAGTCTCTGCTGGATGACTCACCACCATGGAGACAACTCAGCTTAATCCTGCCCGACACAGACGAATCTGCGTGGAGATTGTTCCAGTCCGTTCTCTATGCAGGTCAAGCAAGATTGGAACCACAGGTGTGTGACAAGCTTTTTGACCTGATGATCTTGCTCCAGGTCGATTCGATTGAAGCCATTCAGATGGTCGAGGTGGACAGCATGGAGTTGAAAGGAGAAGATGGGGAGGTGTCAGGTGGCTCAGACAATGATTTCGAATGGCAGGGTGAAGATGATCCCCCTTTGGCGAGTGCTGCAGTTTCTTCCGCAGTTGTCAAAAAGGGTAAGTTGGTTGCTCACATTACTTGTATTCGTTTTGTGAATTTGTTCATTATGCAAATTTTTACTAGCAAGGGTGTTTTCCGGATCCTAAGTGACCAGTGGGATGTTCCACGACGGCTTATACGAAGGGTGCCCAATAAATAATGTGAAATGTGCCGAAATTTGCATTTGAAATGAATTTTTCCACTTTGGCGTCAAACTTCGATTTGTTTTGAGGTGCTTCTGTGATTTTTAGAAAAATGCCCTGCACATTTTTGATTTTATGGCCATTTCAAAAACGCATCAAGCAGATGCAATGCAACCGATTTGACAAGTGTGAAAAAATGGGAAACAAGAAGTTTCTCCACACCATAGTTTCTCCACACACCCAAATGAATAACTTTTACTACACACTTGACCCATATATCTGCACAGTTGTCACAAGAACATGATTTTGCTGCTCCCGTGGTTTGGTGCGGTGGAACAAGTCTTTTCTCAATTCCATGCACCTGGCAAATTGAATCTTACACCCATATCCCTCATGTTTTAAAAATTGCAATGGAATACGAATTCTGCATTGGAAAAGCCTTAAATTCACCAAAACACCTTAAATCGAATCAAAGTTTGGCACCAAAGTGGAAAAATTCATTTCAATGGCAAATTTTGGTGCAATTCTCATTATTATGGGCACCCCTCGTGAACGAAATTGTTCATTCTTTAACATTCAGGCTTGGTGCGCAATGCGCAGTGAATCAGCACTGCACGATTCAAGGAGGTAGGACAAGCCAACTGCACCTGGTTAGCAGTGAATGCTGAAGCATCCACTGCTAACCAGAGATGCGAATAATGATTCTCACAGACTGTGCAACACTCACTGGTGCAGTGGGCTTCTCCTACCTTCTTGAATCGTAGTATAGTGGCGGCGGAAAAATTTTCATTTTTTTCCCATTTGTTTTCCCCAAATTTTTTT
>JASGXE010003833.1:0-26290 GCA_030068105.1 Sinentomon sp. SZTP_YWyxl
TTGTGTCACCGAAACAAATAATTGTCTGGCAATTATGAGGTCTTGAAATTTTGGCGCCAAAAAGACATGGCCAAAACAGATGTTGCAGCGTTGCAGGGCGAACAAGACAACAAAAATATGGCGCCTTTGGTGGCATTATGGATGTGGTCTTTGACCGACGACAGGAAAGAAGAATGGCAAGGCGTTTCATAGATTTCGTCTTTGTGGCACCTAGAGTTTTTTTCTCGTCAATTTTGAAAAGAAGATGGATTCATCACAGAACTGCCCGCTATAAATTGACCGATTGTGCAGATATCTCAGAATGCAAACCGGAAATGAGCAACCCGATCAAATCTCGGATATACAACCCGATCCAAACACTCGATATATCATGGAAATGCGAGCCATACAGCCCAGGTAATAACCATAGGATTTTTAGATCCTTTCCCAAAGTGGCTTCTCGTTTATATGGTGGGATAGGTAGGTGTCTTGTGAGAAACTCACAAGAAAACTATGAGCAGGAACCCTCATCTGTGTTCTTTCAGCATTCAAGATTTGTTTTTCGACCTTGATAGTGTCAAAATCTGGATTATCTGCGATCGATTATCTATCTGATCATCTGGATGCCAAATGTCGAAAGGACTTCAATTGTTCAAGTATTCGTACACCACAGAAGAGATAAAAAAAGAAAAATTCGTTTACTTTGCAGAAGTGGAGAGGTTAGCTTTCCGCACGTTCGGGCTTCTCAATTTCCGGCCTTTGGTTCTTCGCCTATTCGGTCTTAATTTAAACTTTACTCTTTTATTGGATGCCTGTTTTACCCAAAACCAGGGGAAAAGGGTGGCAATATGTTTTGTGAAAAAGAATCCAGGATTTTTATATCCAGAGCCAATTCTGCTGCTTTGGAAGTGGGTTGGCGTTTCGGGGCAGTGGAAGCGTCACCACAGCATGCAGGATTAGTGAAGTTCGAAATCGAAATCTTGTTTTGTGACCCGTTCACTTCCCGTGTCACCGGCCCGATTGACAAGGGGGAACGAACGTTCTGAAATACCCCAAATTAAAACGATGAATCGCAGAGCTCTGGGGTTTGACTGCGCGAATGGTTGCTATGTGTGATTACGACCAAAGCTCTTTCCACACTCACGAAGAACATCCTCAGTGCAGAAAGAAGCCAGATGTCATCCAGGTTTTCTGCAGAAGATTTTGACGCCCTCAGAGAAAGCTTTTATTTCTGAATTGTGCAAAGGAAATAAGGGCGACATCCTGCAGACATCCGACCGCCGTCCTTGACTTTAATAGTTGATCTTTTGCCTCCTTTGATTTCGCCCCAATTCCCTGACATTCGTTGCGCATTATTTCGCTCCCCTTCCGTGTAACATTGAGTCGCCTCGACTACCTTTATCTCGGAGTTCGAGATGTGTTCAAAAATTGCTATAAAGTTGTGCCCTTTCCGACAAAGCAGAACATGTGATCAATCACAAGTGGCGAAATCATATAGTCAGAAGAATATATTTTTACTTCCCGGCATATACGCACTAAATATATGTCGCCAATGTTTTTGCAATTTTTTTTTGCATTTAAAAAAATTTTGCCGATTTGAATTTTGTCATTTGTTTTTTCATTGAGTAATTTTTGCAATTTTACATTGTTTTGAAATTTTCACCCGATGCCTCACAACGGTTCGAAGACATATCTTTTTTAGTTTTTCCCATCATTTTTCTTGCTTGCCATTATACCCTTTCCGTAGATAGGCTTTTTATCGACAAACCTATGGTCTAAATTAAGGCCAGGAATTTCAGAATAATAACAAAACGCTTGAGTTACAAAACGTCCTTACCCTTTTTGCGGGCGTGTATAAGCAGGAGATTACGTTCAGGCGAATTGTCTTCATCAAAAGATTCGTTACGAAAAGTGAGATTTTCAAAATTTGAACACTGATAGTTTCTCCCAGACGAACTTGAGGTGCATGATTATGCTGTAGACATCCTTGTTCCTGTGCTTTTATTGAAATATTTGGCATCCTGCTTGCATGTAAATTTTGGTGCCAAAAATTTGAATAAAAATTAATGAATGAAATTCTCTGACAAAAACGTCACTGTCGCGTCCCAAGGTGTTTTGGACCTGTATTGATATCGTTCCAAGATATTGGCTGTCACTTCATCTCAAGAAGTGATGTCGGCTGCGTCTCGAGCTGCATTAATTAACATGTAGCCTGGTACGTAGCTTGATGAGCAGCGAGAGCTTATTCGTGCGACTCTCGCATTTTCAGACATTTGCTTCAGCTTCAGCGTGGAGACTGTCGCCAAAATGATATTCAATATCAGAAAGTATTCGTATAATCGCGAAGATTTGGATTATGACGAAATGAGTTCTGTCTTGTGCTACGTTAACTATACAGGGTGAAAAATAAAGTTTCTGCGGGGTGTAAAATCGGGCAGATTTTTTTTATTGTTATTGTCAAAAAAGAGTACACTCTAGATCACGTACTGAAAAATTATCTTAAAATAAGACAGCAGATATCTGAAACACTGCTGTAATCTCTTACTTTAAGACAAGAACGAATTTTTAAGATAAAAAAGCGTCTGAAAATATTCAAGATAGGTGAAAATGTTTAATCATGTCTTAAACTTTTCTCTTAATTTGGATTTGGAATCTTAAATTAAGATAATTCATGCGAATTTAAGATTTTCAGACAGTTTTTGCCTTGTTTGCACCGTCTGAATTTAAGACAGTTTGCGCTGTCTTAATTTAAGGCAACTGCTGTGCTATCTTAATTTAAGACAGCGACGTGCCGTCTTAAATTATGGGAAGTGAGGGCGAAAATGTAAGAAAACAGAAAATTGGAAATGATATGAGGAAACATAACAGTTGTATTCAATGAAAAATAACATTTAAAAATTTACTGTTAAAAGCAAATTTCTCCTAATTTCCATCCTGGCCTTTGACCAGCACCAAAATTCCCCAACACTCAACATTTTCTGTTCTGAAATAAATTGTGATGTTAAATAGGCCATCCTTAATTTCAGATTTAGTGTTATAGTCTTCATGTGTAATGATTGTTACTCTTGAATGTTAAAGAGCTGTGCAATAATTGTTCCTGTTCATGTAACTGTGATGTCAATTGTATTCTGTAAGTGAGTGCAAGAATTCAGTCTACTTCATGGTTGGCTGAACCTTTTTTCATTCTTGTCTGAAAAACCTGAGTCATTTCAGGAATATACCTTTCCGTCATAAAGTGCATCTGAATCCAGAATTTAAGATGCACTGTATCTTAAAGACAGTTTAAGACAGTTTGCTATCTGAATTCCTCTCTGAATTTCAGACAGTAAGATACTTTTCAATCTTAAAATGTGTCTGAAATTCAGACCTGTCTGAAAGTAAGTCATGGAGAGGTATCTTAAATGTCCTCCAAATGTCTGAAATTAAGTCATATCTTAAAGTAAGTCATGGGGGGGTATCTGAAAAGTGTCCCCCCTCTTAAATGGGAGAAAAGTGACTTACTTTAAGACATTTTGAATTAGAGTGTAGCTATAAGATTAGCGATTTCATCTATCGCCTAAGGCAGATGGTCTGCATACGATGCCCAGGGTTCAAGTTCAGCGGTGAGTTTGACCGAATCTCGATCACATGGTTGGTTCTCACGAACACCAGGGCATTTTCATCGTTTTGGCTGTTTCATAAGAACATGCTCCTGAGTAATCTGGATACCCCAACGTCGAACAGGTGGATGCAAATCTAGAGCGCCCTGTAGAACAAATTTGCCCTTGTTGCCGGCAGCATGCATCTTTGTCTTCCTTCACTCGTCATTTTATAATAAGCGTGTGTTTTTGGTGTGTCCGCCTGTCTCTTATTCCAATCTAAATGTCAATTTCTTTGGAAGCTCTGCTATTCCTGGAAAGTTTTTTAGTTGTTTGGACGGCAGGGATGCAAGGAATCGAAAATATCAAACACGTCGCGCTCTAGGACATGACAGGAGTCATGTTTTGGATTGTACCGTGTGTGCAGCAAATAATGTCATCTTGATCACGACCTATTTCTGTTGAGGCTCCATGGGTGCATTTTTGAAGCACACCCTGTACATTCAAAAGATCCGTTATGCCCCGTCTGCATTGGCCCTGGTCTATCAGTTGCTTGGAGATCCTGCTTGTCTATTATATCCATCCAAACTGTCTTGACTATTCGGCTTTCCTCCTTGGGTTTTCACTGTTTTCAATTCGATTTCGAGAACTATCAATTCTCTGCGACGACTGTTTTCTGAAGCCGTGCTGTTTGGGAGTTGATATCGTTTTCGAAATCATTTATCATGTCTTCGTTAGGACAGTTACAAATAGTATTTTTGCCACTTTCAATATGAGCCAGGCCGAAGGCGCCGCTTACGGAATGCGAGCCGATGCATGGAAAGCGGGATAAAAAACGCCATGCGTCAAGGCGCGTCTCTCCGTGTTTGGAGACAGCTCTGGAATTTGCACAGTTCGCTTGAGCGGTTCCTTTTTTTATTGCTTTTCAGCACACGTCAGCATGATTCGGAATCATCCCGTGGAAGCGTGCACATGATTCTGAAAACATTATCTAATGGAAAACAATGGAATCATGTCACTTGTCTTTATAATTCAGACCTTCGCCCAATATCTATGGTGGAAGAGCGCATCTGGACATGATTCTGCGAAGGAGAATCTCCTTCGGCGAGGCATGGTGAATAAGGAGGTCCCGCGTGCGGCATCACACTGCGCACGTTAAAGAACACCAAGCTCCAGGTCCAAGATAGAGGCCTGGCAGGTTACATGAACACAGAAGCCACTTGGTATCACCACCCGATACTCGACGTCGGTTTCCTGCGGGTTGGCTGTGCCATAATAACGGCAGTGTCGGCAGTTGTGACTGTGGTCTTATGACCTGGAGCGTTGGGTGCTGTTGCAATTGCCCTCGGGAGTATGCCGGTACCTCGCCGGGACCCATGATTGGGTGCCTGGAGCGGTGGGTGCTGGAGCAGCGACTCTCAGGTGGTATTTGCCAGAACCTCGCTGGGACCATGACTGACAGCACAACAAAACATGAACGGTCGGCCCACCAGCCGAAGGCTATCTGTCCATAAGACCCAAAAAGAAGAAGAAGAAGAAGAAGAAGGAAACCGAACACTGAAATTGTTGGCTGCAGCAAGTTCCGTTTAGATAAATGCCAAATCAACCTCGCGAAAATCGTGTGATTTCGCACATTTTCCATCACCACACAGCGGATTGCGGCTTTTAAAAAAACCGGCACCTGTTTTAGAGGAATAAAATTTTAAGAAAAAAGTAAAATTCCACAATTGCATTGTGGCACAGTAAAATCGGCATCACATGGTGATCCGTTTTTAGCATACGCGTGGAACAATTCTTTCAGTTTTCGTTCTTGACTTTCCCAGGAAAACGATCACTTGCTGACATTGAACCGCCGATTGGAAATCTTTTGCTGAAATGCGACAAGTCGGAATTTGTGCGGTCGTTGGACATTGGCATTGCGATGAGTCGCTGCAACGTGCCTGTTGCCACCAAATCAACTAAAATGTGCGCATACCTATTTGCAAATCCGATTTTACAACCTCCAAAACAAAGCTCTCGTTTAGTTAGGTCCACAGTTCAAGTGCGTTTGGAAATTGATTACAATAAACCTTCCAGGTAGCCAATATCCTTAACTTTGATGAGGGGAACTTTCTGCGCGAAAGAGAAATATATTTTTAGACATCTATGAGTGGGTAATTTTGTTCAGTACTTTACCACCGGAGAGTGGGAACTTCCGGGCAAAGTGGAAACTCATCCATTCCCTCCTTTCCTACCTCCATTTTGCTCCAGCTGCAAAACAGCAGTCTGCTGGACAAGATTCTGTCTGTTGATGATTGGCAGTCTGGACAGTCTTGTCTGGCAGTCTTGAGACTCAATGGCAGTCTGGACGGATACACGAACGCATCGACCAACTCTTCCAATGGCGAATTAGATGTGTTCTATTTTCTCAAGGCATTATTTTTAGCCTTTATCAAAAAAGGGTGAAAAATTAACCCTTAATAAATTAAGGGAGATTAAACATTTTATCAAGAGTTATTTTTGCCGTTTCCGTCTAGTTGCTCTTGTACGTCATCCCGATATTTCCACCCCCCTTTTAAAACGCCTCTGTACAAAATATCTGAGCGAATAAAAATAGCAGTAACAATATTCCTAAAACGATTGCAATAAAAATTTGCAAGAAATAATGCAAAGCTTTAAATTACTGTTGTTTTTGCGCAGACGGATGTCTAAGATCTGCATAGGCCAAAGATTTTATTATTAACTGAGAAATGAGACCAGGGAAACAGCTACATTAAATCCGTTTCTTTTCGTGCCTCAAGAGTGGAAAAATCTGCACTGACTTCAGTTTCCAATGCACTTAATACCCCAGCGTAGCACTTAATAACCCCGCTCCCTTATGCCCCAAAAACAAAGAACGCTGCTTACGGCGATGAATGTAATTGTATATAGAGTTATGATCGCAAAGGCATTAATGATCCAGATTTAATGATGTCATAATTCGGCATTTCGTGTAGCTCACAACCGTTCGATTTTTATGATCAGGCAGGTGCGCTTGTTATAGGCAGCAGTCGAAGAAACAAAAAATCAATAAAAAATAAAGGAAAACGTTGGAGCAAATGCTTTGAACTGCACGTGAACAAACATGGAAATGGGGTTTACAGTTGCGGAAATGATCAGAAACGGCAAGGGATTTGGAGCAGAAGGGGAAATTTGATGGAAATGATCAAAACGGCATTTGATTTGGGTTAAGCAGAAGGAGAAATCTGATGGAAATGATCAGAAACAGCATTGGATTGGGGGTAAGCAGAAGAGGAAATCTGATGGTCAGAAACTGCATTGGATTGGTAAGCAGAAAGGGAAAGCTGATGAAAATGATCAGAAACGCATTGGATTGGGGGTATAAGCAGAAGAGGAAATCGGATGGAAATGATCAGAAACGGCATTGGATTGGGGGTAAGCAGAAGATGAAATCTGATTACACGTCAGAAACGGCAATGGATTGGCGGTAAGCAGAAGAGGAAATCTGATTACACGCCAGAAACGGCAATGGATTGGGGGTAAGCAGAAGAGGAAATCTGATGGAAATGATCAGAAATGGCAATTGGTAAGGGGAATCTGATGGAAGTGATCAGAGATGGGAATGGATTGTGGGTTAAGCAAAAGAGGAAATCTGATGGAAATGATCAGAAACGGCATTGGATTGGGCGTAAGCAGAAGGGGGAATCTTATGTAAATGGTCAGAAACTGCATTGGATTGAGGTGAGCAGTAGGTGAAATCTGATGGAAATTATCAGAAACGCATTGGATTTGGGTTAAGCAGAAGGGGAAATCTGATGGAAATGATCAGAAACGCATTGGATTGGGGTAAGCAGAAAGAAAGGGAAATCTGATAGAAATGATCAGAAATGGCATTGGATTTAGGTGAGCAGAAGGTGAAATCAGATGGAAATTATCAGAAACGCATTGGATTGGGGATAAGCAGAAGAGAAATCTGATGACAATGATCAGAAACTGCAATGGATTGGGGGTGAGCAGAAGGGAAATCTGATGGTAATTATCAGAAACGGCATTGGATTGGGGATAAGCAGAAGAGAAATCTGATGACAATGATCAGAAACGGCAATGGATTGGCGGTAAGCAGAAGCGGAAATCTGATGGAAATTATCAGAAACGGCAATTGGTAAGGGGAGATCTGATGGAAGTGATCAGACATGGGAATGGATTGTGGGTAAGCAAAAGAGGAAATCTCATGGAAATGATCAGAAACGGCATTGGATTGGGCGTAAGCAGAAGGGGGAATCTTATGTAAATGGTCATGCATTGGATTGAGGTGAGCAGAAGGTGAAATCTGATGGAGATTATCAGAAACGCATTGGATTGGGGGTAAGCAGAAAGGGAAATCTGATAGAAATGATCAGAAACGGCATTCGATTGAGGTGAGCAGAAGGTGAAATCTGATGGAAATGATTAGAAACGCATTGGAATGGGGGTAAGCAGAAAAGGAAATCTGATGGAAATGGTCAGAAACGGCTTGCACGTCGGTGGAAAGTCCAAAACATTTCGTCGAATACAAAGGGAAATATGCTGAAAATCTTTATGAGAAAAATCGAAAAGGAAATTGCTGCAGGTTCTGGTCATTTGCAAAGCGCCTCTTTTTTCACATGCAATCCCTTTCCGCTTTTTTTGGCCAAATTCCATTTTTGTTGTCGGATGACTTCGGGGCATTCGTCCTCAGGGACGAGACGGGTGTTACCCGTTGCATTAGCCTTGCACATTCAAGGCAAAAAAGTCACAGCGGAATCATTTTCTGTGATGCATTTCGTATTCTCCTGCACGATTGCAGGCAATAAAAACATGATTTGAAACAACTAATTTATTTTTGTCATTTTAATGCCAGGTACCTTTATTTGCTGTGCTTCGCTTTCCGCTTCTGTGGTGCCATATTGAAAACAGATGTTCAACAACGTGCTGGCACCTACATGCACCTCCACAGTGAATGATACACGCGGTGTATGGGATATGGGCAAGCATTGATCTGTGCCACAATTATATAGGCACCGCATGGCGGATGTCTCAGAGCAATTTGATTGAAATGGAATATTTTGAGCCTCCAAAGTTTGAGCCTCCAAATTTTGGGCCTCCAAATTTTGAATAATTTGGATGGAGGATTTTTCCACGTTGTGCCCAACTTATGCCATGAAATTAGTCATAATGACAAAGTAAAAAAGTTGAGAAAAAAGAAATGCTAAAAGCGGCAGTTATGGGTCTAATCATGGCAAACTAGAATTTATCACCACAAGGCCTTTAACAAATTGATATTTAAAGCACTATAAATGATTTAAAATGCCAGTAAAAGTTTGAAAAATATCGTATGAGAATTCTCAATTGATGGTTACCTTTCGAATATAAATTACCTTTTGAAAAATAACCTTTAAAAACGTTAAATTTCGAATAGACGTAAATAACTTTTCGAAAAATTTTCTCAATGTAAGCCTCAAATTGAAATCTTCATTTCCCGGAAATCAGTGGCCTTCAACGGTGGGAAGCTACTCGTACTTTTAAGTTTTGAGGCAACTTATGCATACACCCATTTTATACATATTGACGTTCAACTGTAAAGTATAAATTGGCCCATTTTTTGTTAAAATCAGCAATCATTTTACCAAGATCATCCTTTTTGAAAGACAAAGAAAATGAATGTGTATCTGGCTTGTCAAAATCAGAAAGCATATTATGCTATAATGCCGTTTGTATTTTAACATGCAGCATATTTTCTTCCAGAAGTTTATCTGCGATAAAAACTCGACATTCACACCCAAACGACATATTGAGACGAAATACCCCAAAATAGCTTCAATTAGGTACAATTTTGTACAATAATTGGATCCATTTAGAACTTCAATAGCCCGCGAAAAAGTCAAACAGTATGCAGCAGTTTGTGATCAATAATTTTGTACTGTGATTTAACGAAGCAACAATAAAGCGGCATTCCAATCACGAAACGTCCCCGATGATGCGCACTTCCTGCATACGTCAGGAATAAAGAAAAAACCTGCCATTTTGTGATCGTTTCCACCTTTTTTATTCACGAGCAGCATTGTTGCTTTTTATTGCCAGGTGTTTTATTGCACATCGTGATAGGGAAAAGAATGTTGGGTGATGAAATCTGATCAATAAATAAATCCGGCTATAAATGGATGAAGAAGCGTGAGGATTCGATAAAAAATCAATTCATCCGTATTTTTTTATTCGGACAGTCTACAGGGCATTGCAAAAGCTTATTTCAGCCCGAGTTCCGCAGTTTTCAATTCCATGTTGGACCACCTTTACAATTGCTGTGTAAAGGAGGTGCATTCTTTCTCATTGAAAGAGTCGTCCAGTGGCCAGTCCTGCACCACTTTAAATCAGCGGAGAGATCATGACGGGGGGTAACGCTAACTCCGAGCTGCGAGGTAAATTTTTCCATTGGAGCAGATGGAAAAAATTTACCTCGCAGCTCGGAGTTAGCGTTACCCCCGTTGATCTCTCCGCTGATTTTTGAAACGTTGCAGTGGGCTTCTGCTGCGAGGTGATGTTAATTCGCTGTGTGTTTCGGAAAACCTCATGTCCAACCAAAAGGTTATTTTCGCCATTTCCCCCGCATTGCCTGACGCAACAGCAGCGAAACCAGGCGTGATGATCACAGCATGCAAGGAGAACAAAAAATACACGAAGGAGAAACAGTCGGCACAGACCAGCTGAAACAATTTGTGGATTTGTATGTGGAACACTTTCGCTGCCATCAGAATATGGTATTTTTTTCACTGTTATACGAAGGTATACTACAGTACAGTTACAATCATAAATTAGATAATTCGGAACATCAAAAAGAAGAAAGAATGATGGGAACATGAAATATTTTGATAAAACACGATAAAAAATTTACGACATGGAAGCCTAATGGTTTTTCGAAAAGTTAAAGAAAACATTGATGGAATTTGGAAACATGAATCTCTCAAAACAAATCAAAATAAGTGAAAACCATTGAAGAATAATTTAAAAACTCGAAAATTTTTCATAAGCAATTAAAATGAACAAAAATGTTACCTTTCCTTCTAGTAAAATTGTCGTCGAATAAATTTAAAAAAGTGAAAACTCTTTTGAGAAAGAAGGAAATCAATTTTAAATTTGTGACAACTTCACTAACGGTTGTGTCTTTTAATTCAAAGCTTCGAGCATATATTGTTTCAGTGAAAGGCCAACATTTTCCAAAGTTTTTTTACACTTCGCGGAGAAGTTTATCAGCGACAAACGCTGATGAATCAAATAAGACCAGGGATAAGTTCCAAAAACAAGTGTGAATTACCTTACAAATTGGTAGCAATTGCTGATTAAAGGCAAATTCGCGCAGTTTCGCCCAAATTATTTTTTCCTTGTGTTGCTTTTTTCTTAATTCGAAGTACCTACCTACAAAAAATAGTGGAAGGATTCGGTAACGTGAAAACATGTGAAAAATTTATTGAACCAACCATTAAACTATTAAAAATTTCGCATTAAATTTCAATGTTATCCTTGCCATGTCCGGATGCCAGGAAAGGGTGGGGCCAAAGACCTTCACAAATCAGGGCAAAATGCACGAACCGCAGTGCATGCAAACCAGCGTACTGATGCATGGATGATCAACTGAAACGAGGAAATTTAAGATGGAGAAGGAAGAAGATGAGGGAGGTGAAAACACATAAAAGGCCTATATCTATGCAAACGCCCCCTTGGTCAACGACAGGTACTTTTCCTATTTTCATCACACGCACGAGGGTAATAAGCAGACATTTCAACATGCGTTAAGATCCTGTTATTTCCTATGAACATAACGAAACATGTCCAGATTTTCAGGATATCGTTTAGTTCGTGATCGGGGCGGCAATGACGATTACGCCGGCCACTTACCATTGATATTTGCGATTAGCGGTTGTAGATTTCTCGAATGAGGTTGCACCTATCTGAATTATGAGTCGACCATTTTAAAAATGTCGAGGAATAATTTTGCCCCCCGTATCAAATTGAAGCTTGGAAGCTGAAAAGTTCACTCCCAGGAGCTTTTTTCCATCAGCACTTTATCCCTGATTGTCAGGGATAAAGTGCATCCAGTGCATCCATCAGCACTTTATCCCTGATATGTAATTCCTCATTTGAACGTCATGCACGTAAAGAGAACCCCGAAGCTGACCACCGGTTCTACCCCTGGAAAAAATTTCCGGTAAAGAATTGAACTGCGAATTGGAGAGTCCTGGCTCGCTGCGCCAGTCTTTTGGATCCAAGGCCAGAGCCAATAGAGATACTCTCTATTGTCTCTGTCCAAGGCTTTATCCAGTACACCATTATAGCAGCGGTCTCTGAATGGCAACGGTTTCGGATATGTTTGCTTGAGGGCGTTATTTGGAGACACCAAACGAAGCAGCAATCAATTCCGACATCTGGTAAAAATCAAAGGAAATGACTTTTTTCCAAGAAAAATAGTTTTATACAAAAGAAGCCGCCGCAGCATTGACGTTTGGTTTTATAGTTAATGGCATCAGCGGGCCGAAGACTCGAGAGGAGGAAGAATAAGCTGAATCAGAGATGGGTGAGGGAGGGGGTTGGAGAGGGGGAGGCGATAGAAAAATCAATGTGCGGGAAGCTGAAATATAAAACAAAATGAAAATTGGGCACGGTGGTCACGAAGTTCCGACAAACAGGAAGCCTTCGCCGAAAATACAATTTTATTCGTTCGCCTTGGGTGCAGATTATGGAGACAAAACCTTTTGAAACAGGAAAATAATTAACAGTCGAAACAATTTCACAAAATCATCATGACATTCGTTCTTAGACTTCTGACGTGTGGCTTGAGCCAATCGAGAAAGGGGAACAAAATCCCCTCCAGACATGCAACATCCTTTTTTATCACTTGCGAGTGCACATTCAATGATTCGCAGCCTTTTCAGATTGTACCGCAGTTCTACTTTACATAGGATTTTACAATGAGAAAAACTTTCATTTCTATTCTGCATAATTGCCATTTTAAAATCTCTGCGAAGCGGGTCGAGAAACGAACAAAAAGCCCATTGTTGAATTTTTGCATTGTTGCGGACAATGGTGGAGCTCTCCGTTACGGGGGAAGGTTCCGTGTATCCGTTTCTTCCTGGATCGTAAAATTATGAATTTCTTTGTCCTGATGGCTTTCTTCAAGTTCAAAAAGCATTGTTTGTTAGTTCCTCGCCATTAGTGCAATCATGATTGCCTAATATACGAGTTTTGTTCAAAGAGCATCATCATTTGCCACCATATTTAGAGTATTGACAATCACAGCATCAGCAAACATCAAGGAGCATTAGTTAGCAACTTCTTCAAAGATCATAGGTAGAGGAAGTTCAA
Organism: Sinentomon sp. SZTP_YWyxl; assembly: GCA_030068105.1. NCBI lineage: Eukaryota > Metazoa > Arthropoda > Protura > Sinentomata > Sinentomidae > Sinentomon > Sinentomon sp. SZTP_YWyxl. The sequence continues at coordinate 12,909 of JASGXE010003833.1, forward strand.
CAAGCATTAGACTTAAGAGCACAATTATTTAGTGGCTCCACTCTGCAACAATTAAGAAAAAGCTTATACGAGTATAGCGTGTATAGGAGTGGAATATTGTGACACGCAGTGCTATATAAATTTAAGTTTGCACTGAAGAAACACAAAATGCCGTAAAACGGGCAGAGGGGCCTTCTGGCAGGAACCACCGCGGCCTCATCATCGGAGGAGGAGGAGGCTGATATAGTTCCTGGTGATCAGAAACACATGTGGCGAAAGAAAGAAAAAAGAAAACTGGAGAGCTGAAAAGCTGAAAAGCGATAAAAGAAAAGAAATCCACATCCAAAAAGAAAAAAGTAGGCGGAGAGGAAGACAATAAAATTTTAGAATAAATGGCAAAGTATATGACGCAAAGCAAAGACATGGTCGCAACACGAAGCCCACAGCACGTGAAGCCAAGAGAGCAGAACTGATTGGCATATTTTGGGGGAGGGTCTACGACTGGAATCGTTTTTGGGAGCTGTTCAGACGATGTGATTCAGGTATAAGGAGAGCTGAATGAACAAAAATCAGTGCTGAGTGCAGAGATCGAGGCAACTTGAACCCGTGATAATTCAATCCCTATTCCAAAAATTGCTGGATTATCGCGACCGGACACATTGGTTTGACAAACGGAACATTTAAGATGTAAGGGCGAATCTTTCCATGCAAAATTTTTAAGATTTGTAAAGTTGCCCCGATCGAAGATTGTGAAAAATATAAATGCTTATTAACGACACTTCATCTCTTTGTGAGACATGGCATACCATTGAAACGCACCTACTCAAGTGAGCAAAGCGTGCCACCAATTCCAAAATCACAATTTTATTCCTGAACTTTACAGAAGCAACAAGGATATTTCGGATCTGTTTGATCTGTTATCATTCTGTTTCTCTGCAGGAAAATTCCAAAAGCTTCAGTTTCACAGGCAAGTGCCACTGAATGTCCAAGACTCTTCAAATGGTTTCTGGATTGCCAGAGGAAAGCCTGAAATCTTTTAAGTTTAAGTGCGTTCCGAGCCGGGAATTCTCGAAGTTGCAACGGTTTTCTGAATGAAAAAAAATTGACAGGAATCAAACCAACCGAAGTTTGATTGGAAAGGTCACATAAAAACCAGGAATTAAGCACCAATGTATTTTCTGTGTGTGGCAAGAAAATCCTGCCTGATAAGTTGATAAAATTTTCGTCGGTTTGACTCCATGTGAAATAGCCCAGGTCGCGGATGTGTTTTTTGTTTGTTTTTATATTTGCGAGCATACAGGTATTTATCATACGATTGAAAGTATGTCTTCTGTTTGCAGATCTGTTTTTTCGTTGTTATATTATCAGATCTGTTCATCTTTCATTGTTAAAATATGCTGATCTGTTTTTTCATTGTTTTAAAAAAGTCCCCTGATCTTTAACCGCCAATTGTCAACCAAGTGCTCCGTGTCAGCCGAGTTGTCAACCTAATGCTTGCTGTCACCCCGTTAAGTCAATGCGAAACGTCCGCAACGTTGGTTGTTCATAGTCAGGGAGAAGTTTGGCTGAAATTGTCCGCTGTTTTCCAAATGCTATCCGGAATTCAGAACGTCCAGATAAGTTCGAACACCACAAAACGAAAGGATTCTTGAAAGGGCCAAGGGGGCGAAGAAATCCAGAATAGGACATTTTTCAGAAACTTTTTTGCGTTAATTTTTTTTTGTATCAGTGTTAAGAACATCTCCCATAAACATAAACATGTCAATCAGAGTCACCCTGCAGAAACGATAAAAAATTTAAACGTCTGGTGTCGGTAAAGAAAACGTTTCTCCATCAAAATGATCTCCATATCAAAATATTGTGGGATGGTCAAACTGCGAAGCTGCTGCATATCATATTCGCACATGTTTGGCGAAAAGTACATTTTCCGCAAAACCTGTTTTAAACCAGTCTCTCACGCCCTCGGCGCAAAACACATCATAAGAAATTTGTTACATGTCAGTTGAAGAGAAAATTTTTAAACGCAAGCAGAGAGATAATGAGAGGTAAAGGAAATAACGTTGCCATGACCGTTTTATTCGTACCAAACGATTTACGGCAAAAATCAAGCAAACAATTGAGGCAAGGTGAAAAAATTTTATTTGATAGATGTGCCGTTAACAGAGATGTTTTGACTTTTTCATGCAAGGTGGTAATACTCCTTGTATAACCGACAGAACCGTCAGAAAATATCGCGTTGGCACATTTGAGATGTCGGCGTCGGAAATTTTTTGTTGAGCCAGTTTCCAGCCCTCCTAATATCCCTGCAGCCCTCCTTAACCCTGCAGCCCTCCTTATCCCTCCTTATCCCTGCAGCCCCCCTTATCCCTGCAGCCCTCCTTATCCCTGCAGCCCTCCTTATCCCTGCAGCCCTCCTTATCCCTGCAGCCCCCCTTATCCCTGCAGCCCCCCTTATCCCTGCAGCCCCCCTTATCCCTGCAGCCCTCCTTATCCCTGCAGCCCTCCTTATCCCTGCAGCCCTCCTTATCCCTGCAGCCCTCCTTATCCCTGCGGTCAAACACACCCACCCCATAGTTGTCATGAAGTGGAATCCAACAGCACATCAGTGTGTTGCTTAAGGCAAGCCTATTTTCTGGCTCTAATTTCGGAAAACAATTCTAGCCGACATATCTAGACATCTTCCCATCAGGAAATAAACAGAGCATCAATGAATCCAATGCATTCCCATTCAGTCGAGGTACGTTGAAGGCAACTGGGGTTTGAAAAGATATATTGCCTTGAAAATCGCCGTATTTCACCTGCCGAATTCCAACCTGTCGTCGAAATGCGGTTGGATTTTACTGATTCAAGAAAGTTCTTCGAAAAATCGGATTTCGGACTGTTTCCCCACTCACTGCCCTGGGAATAATTATAATTCCTGAGAATGCCGTTTTGATCGCATGATGCAGAAGCAGAAAAAGTAGACAGGGGATTTTCAAGTCGTGCTATAGAAAATCTGTGCTTCAAGTTCACCCTGCGCCTGCTCACGCCGTGTATGCCTGACGAGAATGGCACGCGAACTTTAAGTTGTTCCTAACCATGAATAACAGGTAATCACAGATCTATCTCTGCGTGAAGGAAAATTGGGCGATGAAGGATTCAACTTGGCATTTTTACCGAATTTATCGGATTTCCAAGTTCAGACATACGCGTGGTGAAACACCTTTGCATCTGCCCACTGCATTGTCCAGGTTGTAAAATTTACTTGTGACATTTGACATTGCAATTTTCAAAGGAAACTCTGCGAAAAAATGGATTCATTTCCATTTCAATTAATTTCACTTCAATTTACATTATTCGTTCAATCGGCGACCCAAATCCACTGCAGCCCAATTCGATTTGGAGGTATGCATAAGGCTCCAGCAATTTCGCGAAAAACATACTGTTTCAGTCGATTCAGGCATCTTCATTCAGTGACGTCATGTTCTGTGGATGTTCCGCAATGGGTGTTTCAGGATCATTTCGAAGTCGGTAGCTCTCTCGCTTTCAATTCGACTAAATCAGGGACCTTGACGGAGCACGGACAAAAGCGAACGAGACGCGACATACAATAACGCATGAGATTGTCGTGTAATTGACTGCTGGGAGCCTTCCTCATTCGGCTGCTGGACCCTGGAGAGTCCCTCAAATATTGTCAGACTTTCTGCTGATCTGCTGGGCTGCATCTGCAGAGGAATTCAGGCTTTGGCCGTGGCTTGATTCTGATGCCTGCGCGAACCAAACAGCACATGTTCATATATCGTACATTCATGCAGGGATGCAGTTCCTTGATTTCTTCAGCCGTTCCTCACGGCATGGAGCTCGAAACGTTGACTCCATTTGGACTTTCGAAATTGATTCGTTATGAACAAGTACATATAGATACAAGGAATGCGCTTCGAAGTGATCACACGCGCCTCTCACACCCGAGTTGGATGATTCCAATAAGCTGACAGGATCCAACTCGGCCGTTTATTTCGTTTTTGATGCCCATGCACTCGAAAGACAAACACGGCGAAGAAGTGATGCATCAGTTCATCATATTTTTACAATTAGATTCCATACCAGCATTCAGTTATATCTGAGACACAGGGTCTCAAAAAATTACCCGTTAGCCAAGGCCCTGCGCAGCTCCATAGGTGAAGAGGCAAGAAAGCTGTTGCCCAATGCCCTTGTGGTGGTATGTGGCATTGCACGCGCGCAGGTTTTATTTTTCTTCTGAATGGACAGGGTAATCAAAATGTTTTGCTGGCATAGATGAAACGCCACGTTTACTGTAACCTATGTAAACTGCTGTATTCGCTGCCTCGAAGCTTCTGAATTTTGCAAAACCTGGACTCTTGTTTTGCAACAAAAATACAAAGAACTTCAAACACAATGATGTACCTAACACAATCAAGTGAGACATTCTTTTCCCAACTCCTGCGGACCAATTTATCAGACTGTGGCTCACATTTTCATTGCTGAAACTTAGCCTCTGGAAGAAAATCTCGCACTTCGCCGCCAAATTGCTCATTTGTGATATCTGCCAGAAGGTATGTATGATGGATTACAGTGAACGATTAAAGTGGTTCTCAACAGATAGGACAGAAGCTGACTTTCAGAATAATCCTTCGACGTCATCGGGTGATTGAAGGAGCATACAAATAAACACACTCGATAACCTTCGAATCACCCTGCATCTGCATCAATTAGTCATATAAAAACATGTTTCCTGCGTGAGCGCGCTTGCAGCACCGAAGTTCAAGAAGAAGAAAATTGGAAAGGAAAAACGAAAAACGAAAAGTACAAGAAAAAGACAATGATTGATTAAATGAAACGAAATAAACAAAAACAACAAAGGCAAATTCATCATTTATATACACTCGCGAGCATGAGCCTGTGCTGCCAGGGATCTCAGGGAAGATCGCGAGAGAACGGTCCAACACCTTTTCAGCCTCGCGAGATTGGAGCCGGGGAGCGGCCGGCCTGGGCGAACCCGCGAAGAACTGCTGGAAATATTTAATTTTAACCCATCTGCGAATATCACTCTCGAGCGCCTTGGGGAGAGAGGGAGGGATTCCTCTCTCCCCGCATTTGACGCATATCCTTCATTCGGTTCCGTTTTCTCCCTTCATTAATCACCGCCAGCAAAAGAATTTCAATTTTAAAATTAAAAAACAGTTAGGTGAACCTATGGGCGTACGAATGCGTTTCATTAAAATCAACCAAGCAACACAATAAACGTTGCTCATCCCGTCATTTGTTGCGAATGACAGAGGGATTGCTCCAATTGTGCTGCCAATTATACCGTCTGCCTTGTAATCTGACGGTTGCACTTGCACATAAAGTAACACACAGAAATCGCTGTACACCCTAGTCGTCAATGATATCCTCCAATAAAGGTGAATTGACTTCATTGCATTTCTGAAAAGTGGGGCAGCCGTCTTGCCAGCTCGGTTTTTCGTTGCTGGTCATTTTGGTTGACTATTTTATTGCGGTCTACCGTTTTTTGTTATCATGTTTTGATCGGCGCGGGTGATATGGGCCTGCGGTCAACGACATAAAGCGATAGCTTGTTCCTTCCCGATCTCGTCGCCCAACTGGGTCATCAAAAAGTGTCTTACTATGCTATTTCAGGAAACGTGGGTCCGTCTTTACAAAATTATTTATGTTTTTCTTTCAGGATTTCCGTTCCCAGCCCAGCGGCATTAAAATATTGGATCCCATTCCTAGTTGTCCCGCAATAGCCATTGGGATAGACCCTGTGCCCACAAACCTCGGGGCCTTGCCATATTCTTCACTTTGTCCAGTGTTCTTGTATTGTATTTGGGCGACAGAAACCAGTCTGTTTGGCCAAGTCACGGAAATATGTCGATCGGTTTTTTCGCAGGTGTAATTGATGACACTCAATGAGATCAAATCGCATAAGGTCCCATAAGGTGCCATATGGTCTGTTGGGGTCTCAGATCGGCTGCGTCATTTTTGACAAGGTCCTCACGGTCCCATAAGGCCCTAATGTCCCACAGGGTCCAATGTTACATACACGTCCTCTTGGGTGCAGCGAGCAATGAGATGAGGACCGACTGCGGGTCATTCCGCAACCGTGGCACTGTATGAGACGGTGGCCGCTCTAATCACGGACCTTCCGACCACCATGCTGTTCTGTAAAGTTGAAATCAATCGATTGCCTTGACGTCGCGGCATTGTCCGCTTCTCGATGGACACAAATTTGCTGATTAGAATTTTACGGAGTTTGTTGTTAAGGTGGCAAATTGCAAATGCGGAAACGTGCGTCGAGCTGCGGTATACACCAAAACCCATACACACAAACAAAAAACTGCCAAACGGAATCTCGCAGGATATCATTTCAGCCAGGGCTTTACATACGTAACGGATAGAAAATAAATTTTGTTTGGTCAGGACATTCAATCTGTAATTTTTGCAAGGATTTTCTGGGGCAGTCTGTAATTTGACGAAGCCAGATTCATCTACGAGTATTATCGCAATGGAAAAAAACATCTGCCGTCTACGTCGCTTCCTTTTTGTCATTGAACTCATTATTTTTCGAACATTTTCATTTTGCCGAAGGCAGGAAATTGGCACCCCACTTTGTTGGCGAAACTCTTGCACAGCACAGAAACCCTCCGCATCGCACGGCCCTTCGCTTGGCCGGGCGGCGTATTTTCTTAATCTATACGAATCGGGGGATATCCCGATTTGGCGCTTGGACAAAAAAGCAAGATAAAGCTAACCTAAGCTAGCCTATAACAAACCTAACCCGCCCTAACCTCGCCTAACTAACATATCCTAACCTTACCACCCATTTTCTTTGTTCAGAGTGTTTTCCCGCTTTTTTCTAGCTCGGGACATTCACATGGGGTGAGATAGAAAAGTGCGCGATTCGTATACATTAATCAAATATGCGGCCGGGCGACGTAATTGATGAATGAATCGGACACTTTTCCATCTTATGCCCCATGTTAAACTTTCGACCCACAGAAAGTGAGAAAAACACATGGAATAAAGAAACTGTGTTAGGTTGTTAGATTGGGTTAGGGTAGGTTAGGTAGGTCAGGTTAACATAGGTTACAGCTTTTGTTTGCTTTTTTGTTCAGGCGAAAAGTCGGGATATGTCCGATTCGTATAGATTAATAAAATACGCGGCCGGGCGCCGGGCGAGTTCTGGCGGAGGCTCCAGTTCTGCCCGAGTCAAGCACTGGACGTGCCACAGCCTTTCTGGCACCGGAGCAGATCCCGGGTGATGGGATTGCTATTCTTCGATGCCGTGAAAAATGCATAATAACAGGTTAAGTGGCCCCACCTGGCTGCCGCACGTCTGCCGGTTTGTTATCTCGGACATCGATGATTTGCCAATAGTCAATACAAAAATAATCAGACAAGAATAAAATCTTCTGCTCTTTATCTTCTTTCCAGCAATTTTTGTCAAAGCGAATTGCAAGCTACGGTTAAAACTGGTCTCGCACAGGCTGGTTCAAAAATGCAAGAAGACCAAATCGCATAAAAAAACAAACCAAACAAAATTAATTTTCTATCCGTACAGCCAGAACTGAAGCCCGCTGAATGAGAGGCAGGTTTGCAATGTGATTTCCAATTTCTTCGGTATTGGAAATATCATTTGACACCTGATTTCCAGCGTTGCTGGAAGTCACCTTTTGTTGGTGTGATCGCCCAACATTCTGCATGAGAATCATCTCTGGAATTGGACTTGGCCTATCCTCATTGATCAGGTTCATTAAAAAGTTTACTGACAACCCCAGATTTGTGAGATTGGATTTTGCAATAACTAAACAACCACAAATAACTAAATAAATAACTAAATAATCATTTGTTTATATCTCTATGCTCGCTGCTCGTCCAGAACGGATAAGCCTGAACTGCATGAGCGATAAATGATTTGGGAACCAATAACCTTCACTTTGGGACCAGGCTCTCTCCCTGTTTAACGCCCTGCACATCGACACCTCTCTTCCATGGCAGTATACAAATGAAGTACCCCTCGGAAATACCTATGGGCAATTGGAATGAATGATGTTGGGGTGATAAATTTCTCTCCCTTCTAAACGGACCTTCAATAATGCGTTCTTGTTATTATTCATTTATCGACGGACGAAGACGGACGCAAACCAATTGAAAGAACCGCCTAGGCGTTTGGAGGGAAGGAAGGATCGGAAAGCGACCTCAGCAAGGGAAAGGAGCCTGCCGGAGAATCTCGTGATAGGCCTAGCTAGGCTATAAGGAAGCAGGGAAGGATTGATTGGGCGGAAACACGCATATGCTTCCGGAGTTAGCGCACTTTCAAGCGACGATTCCTCGCCCATCACAGCTCGGATGAATTTCGAAAACTTCGGAGAGAGTTGGGGAAAGAAAATAGGCGTGCCAGCGAATCAAGAGGTCGTGTGCTGAAGTGGAGATAAAGGATACCAAACTGGAAGTTTTCAGTTGGCTTGCTTAAGAAAGTGCCTTTTTTACGAAAAAATACGAATATTCCCCGAAGAGTTATTTTTTGAAAATCTTGAGTTGAAACCTCATGAAATTTTGCATAGGTGGCGAAGAGATATCGGATCCTGGAAAGAGTGGGGAGGCAAACATTGCGTGTATTATCTGCTGTTTTTTAAAGATGTAAGCCTGTTCGTAGGTACATCGCAGACAGATAGCCCACGCATCGAAATAATCATCTAGGCTTTCTGTATGAGATTTTAAACCCACACCGGAGATATGGACCTCAACTGCTGCAAGCCGTGGAGCACGGCTACGCAGGCTTATTGGTACACACATACTCGTTTATGAGCATTCCAATCTTTAACAGTACTTGGGAAGAAGCAGCTCAAGAAATTATCAAATCATATATTTTGCGAAACTCTTTCTTTCCCAGAACACTCAATGATTGGAATGCTCTTTCGAAAGATTCTCCATTGTTGCACTCAATGTTTGATCAAAACCAAAACGTTGCGTGTCATATTCAGGATTTCGTTTTCCATTCAGATGACTTGCTTCAATGTCATCAATCCCATGTTTTCCTTTATATAATGGAAAATAAATTAATTTGAAATAAAAAAAACAAAACAGTAGGAAGCATATTGGTTGTTGGAGCATATTTCTCGCAGACGCATAAAACCGTGGTGTCTCGGAGTTCGATTACCTAAAGTTCGATTCTGAAGAGTTTGACATTTTCCCCTGAGTTCGACATTTATTTTTTTGCTAAAATTGTTCAAAGTTCTATTCCCTAAACCTAAAGTTCGAATACCCAAAGTTCGGCCACATTATTTTTTGCTTTCCCCTGAGTTCGATTCCTCAGAGTTCGATTCCCTAAAGTTAGGTCCCCCAAAGTTCGACTACATTATTTATTTGTTTCTCTTGAGTTCGATTCCTCAGAGTTCGATTCCTTATAAACCCTATACACCTGGCTTGCCAAGTTCGTCGGCCACAACAGCCGCTGATAAGAGTAATTTGCTAAATGAGACATTTGCAAAAGTTTACAATGCCAAAAGTGACTCATCTGTGCAACCCGAACCATGTTTCTACAATTCTGGAAGCCCAATCATCTCAGAGACCATAATCATAAGTCGGATCATTCGGAGAAAGCGAAAAAAGCGGAAAATGGTGATTTGGTTGGAATCAAATTGCTCAAATTGCTTCCAGAAATTTTCGCCAAATTTCTAAAGATTATTTTTACTATAAGCGTTATCAATGGAGAGGTTCCAAGGGCCTGGAAAGAATCAATCATCGTGCCAATCCATAAAAAGGGAAGTCGATCTGACCCTAGAAATTATCGTCCAATAAGCCTGCTTAGTACGTGCTCCAAAATTCTTGAATTCATAATTGCTAAGCACATTCGGGAATTCTTGGAAAGCAACAATATATTGTCAAATGCTCAGCATGGGTTTCGTTCGAAATATTCCTGCTCAACTCAGCTAACAGGCTTTGTTCAGGATATTTCTGGGTCACTGGATGAAAATCGCCAAGTGGATGCCGTCGCAATTGACCTTTAAAAAGCTTTTGACGTTGTTGATCATAATTATCTTGTTCTTAAACTCGCCTTCATGGGAATCGATCGGGTGACTGTCGACTGGATCAGGGACTACCTGAGGAACCGATCACAAGTTGTCAGAATTGATGGTTGTCTTTCAAAGCCAGTCCCCGTAACTTCTGGGGTTCCGCAGGGAAGCATTTTTGGCCCTCTGCTCTTTATAATATACATTAATCAGATGGTAGAAAAAGTCAAGTCCAAAGTCAGGCTGTTTGCGGACGATTGTCTCATATACGTATAGAAGCGTGGGGTCAAGAGAGGATTGCATCTCCCTTCAACAGGACTTGGTTGAAGTCAGTGAATGGTGCTCCGCGTTTTCAATGGGGATAAATTCCGAAAAGTCTAGCCTGATACGATTCTCCACAAAACTATCGACCTTGGATTTTGACTACCATCTTGGTGGGAAGCCATTACCATCTCACCCACAAATTACGTACTTGGGTGTTATTATAAACAGCAAGTTGGACTGGACGCCTCACATAAATAAGGTTACTGCTAAGGCAAATCGCTCCCTATACTTCATCAAAAGAAATTATAGGAAATGCCCGCCTAAAATCAGAGATTTAGCTTATATGTCGCTTGTTCGGCCAACACTGGAGTATGAGTCTGTGGCTTGGGATCCCCGCTTCGACACTCAATCACTTGCAATTGAGCGAGTGCAGCGTAGATCTGCTCGGTTTGTTTCAGGCGACTATCGAAGTCGGAGCAGCGTATCACAAATGATTAAAAATCTGAAATGGGCAAGCCTCTCCGAAAGAAGAATGATTTCGAGACTTATTACCCTTTTTATGATCCTCCAAGGAAATGGTGGATGGGGTGAGATGCTCCCTCTCATTGAAAAGCCAACCTTTTACTCGAGGAACGATCACCCTTTCAAGGTTCGCACCATTACTTTTAAAAAGGACGTGGGGAAATATTCGTTTCTTGGCCGTACCTGTCCAGAGTGGAATAAACTACCTGCTGCAATATTTTCCCACCCTTTGAACGTAAATACCTTCAGACGTCGACTGGAGGCTCATTTTTTGAAGAGTACGTAGTCCATGTTTCTCTTAACTTTTTCCTCGGTATGAAATTCAAGAAAACTGCTTCCTTGCACCTTTATTTGAAACGCTGGTTGTACATAATCTGTGTATGTATATCAATGTTAATTTGTTCGGAAGAAACTCCGCAAATATAATTAAATTCAATTCAATTCGATTCAATAAAGTTTCGATTCATCCCCGAAGTTCGATAACTATTATATTGCTTTCCCCTGAGTTCGATTCCTCGGAGTTCGATTCCCTAAAGTTCGATGTAGCCAGCAGAAACGTGCCTTTGCTCAGCGGTCGAAATCCTACTTGTGATGGCCGCAAACCAAATGGAGCACCCTGCTGACTGCCCTCTATATTTCCGATTACCTTTCATCCTGGACAATGTTCAGTGCCAATGGGAGCAAAATGATCAAATAAAATAAGACGCTATAAATTCTCCTAATCAGAGTCATGATGTGTAAAAAATGCCCTGCGTCTTCTTTTATTTTAACACGCGTTAACTGGTGCTGATCCGTGTAGAATAAAAAGAAAAAAGATGAATTAAGCTGCGGATTGCGCCGTGCAATGGATCCAAACCACTTGCCATCAGCAGGCGTTGACTGCGCATACCAGGGGAGCGTTGAAACCAGAAGCTAAAAAATGTTTCGCTCAAGATTATGAAATTATACCTGTTTATGAGCTCTTGAAATTATACGATATAAAAATGTATAAAAATGCAATGGATAATTTTTTCATCTCTTCTAAAAGCTGCAGCAGGTAGCCCAAGCTGAGATAATTACTGGGTATGCGCAAGTACAGCTGAGGGAAATATCCACACAGAGAACGGGAATGATGTCCTCCCTTATCTATTTATCATTTTGATGAACAAGACTCAGATGCAAGACAGGAAAGTCGAAACTAAGATTAAAAAAAATCGAAAAGATTCCGGTTCAAGAGGGTTCCACACCGGCAGCGCATATTCGAGAAACACTGAGGTTATATGACGGTTTTCGGAATGCTCATATTTTGAAATTCTGCGCTCTTAAATGGATAAGTATCGTCAGGAGTGGGCCTTCAAGCCTCAAATGAGCTGTCCATCAATGCGGATCCACACTGCCTATGACTAAGACATAAACACATTGCTTCACGCAACTCCCGAAGAAAAATTGAAAACATTTGTACCTACTTTCCGGGTTCATTAATCCACATTTACAGCAAAAATATTTCGATAGTCAGGAATTGTTTAGGTAGAAATCTTTTCCGCAACTTGAGGGCACAGACGGAATGCACTCAAGCTTCGGAAAGTGTTTGGAAAATAATTTTTCTGGTGAGACATGTTTCAATAATTTAGAGAATGGTGAATTTTTCCAAGAAAGAGTTCGAATTCCAGCCAAAGATATGGAGAAGAGCCCCTGATCCGAATCCTGATTCCAATCCGAATTTTTGGATTTTCCTCGGCATACGAGTCCTCCAAAACAGATTTGGCCTCATTTCTTTGGTGACTGAAATATTTTGAAAAAACTGCCAACCGATTTTTTTTAAATATTTTTTTGAAATATTGTTTTTAATTTTTTAACTTTTTTAATTTTTTTATTGTTTTTTTTTTAATTTTATGGTTTATGGTGTTATGATATTTATTATTTTTTAAATTTTTTATTTTTTATGTTTTTTATTTTTTTAAACAATTTGAGAAATATAATACCAACCGAATTTTTTTAAATATCCCACAGAGGAAGTGCCAAACGACGAATTCACAGTGATGTGACCGCGGCGAGTCGAATGGAAGACACGAAACGTGATCTCGCTTTGTTCGGGCGGTATGCCATTGACATGTGCAAAAAGCGAATCCTACGATCTCAAGAAAAAATTCTGCGATCATTTGTCGATACGAATACCATCCCTGCCGCAGAGGACAATTTGCCGATTTTTCATGATGTGGGACATAACGCAAAAAGTGCAGGTTCTGCGAAGGCCCCACACGAGAAGAAGATCAGGATGCCTAATGGCAAAAACAAAAAAGGTGGGATTACACCTTGAAAGGGGCGGTTTCGTGAGGCGGTGAGGTGCTTGCACCCACTTCCAGAACAAGATATCCTTTTCGCTAAATTTGTACGGAAAATCAGTAATATTGCCCCCAAAATGAACCAAAAATTTCAAAATTTCTTCAACTTTTGGTGGACTTCGTTCCTGCCAGGGGCTCTTCTGTTCTTCGTGACGCCCTCTGGTGCGCTGCCCCTTATCCTGCTCCCGGAGTTTGGGGCAACGGTCTTGTAAAGAAATTGCGCAAATGTGTGTGCGTTGATTGTCGGGCTTGCCACGGGAGAATCCATCTCAGAATCAAATAT
>JASGXE010003835.1:0-26882 GCA_030068105.1 Sinentomon sp. SZTP_YWyxl
GGTAACGTTGCTTGACGACTTCTGAGGACGTATTCGGAACAAGTCTGCCTGGATTAGACTGCCTGGAGACTACCTTGCCTGCCACCCAACTTGTTAATCGGTTCGACATCTGCTTTTTTTGTCACATGCCACCTATACCACAACCTGAAATCGTGCGAATGGAGTTGATAAATTGAAAGAAATAACACATCTACAGAACCGCGATCGCGAGTTCGGAATTGTCCCGTCTTCTTGTCGATTTCATTGTCTGTTTTCGGGATGCGACAATGGAACTACTTTCTGTTCATGCAGATTTCACTGCCTGCTTTTGGGACGCCACAGTGGAACTGCTTTCTCTTCTTGCCGATTTCACTGTCTGCGTTCGGGACGCGACAATGGAATTGCAGTCCATTCTTACCGATTTCACTGTCTGTTTTCGGGATGCGACAGTGGAGCAGCAGTGCATTTTACGGATTTCACTGTCTGCTTTCAAGACGTGACAATATACTTAGCTCGAATATACTTCTGCTTGCTTTCGGGACGCGAGAATGCAGCTGCAGTCTATTCTTGTCTTTCCTGCCAACTTTTTGTCGGTTCCACATCGACTTTGTCTACTTTTGCGACATCTGCCGTTGATAGAACATTTTCCCTGCCATATTCCAACGATTCATTACTCTTTGCTCAAACTCACCCTGGTTTAATAGCATGAGGTTTTGTCCTCGTTCCCTTCCAGAGTGAATCGCCAACCAGCATTCTATCAGCGACTGCTATGCAACAAAAATTGTTCCAATTTGTAGGCACTAAAAGGGCAAAAATTTGTCATAATAATTTGGCCTTTTGAGTCGATAGCGATATTTAAAAGCACTTCTTTGTTGTCTTCAACGGAAACAAGACGGCGGTCTCTTGGAAAAAACACCTCTCCCTGACAGAGAAAAAAAAATAAGAAAAACACCTCTCCCTGAAAAACACATCCCCTTACTCTGGAGGGCAGATCCTCCAGCTCCTTCAGCTCCTTGTCAGTTGCGGGTGATTCCAATTTCTTTTGACTCTGATGATTGGGGTTGTCTTGTCCTTGATGATTTGAGCCCATGATTTCTTTAGCTGAGTCTTTGACTTCTGCGAATTTTCGACAACGGCTTCTCAGTGTGCTGTTTCGTTTGCTTCCTCTCAGTTCGTCTCCGTCTTCTGGTCGTAACTTGAATGTGTCTGACATCCGTGTGTTGACGTGATTGTGGACGTGATTGTAGGATCCAGTATCGTATCGGTTGTGTGCGTCCTGTTGCTTTGATAGAGCTTTTGGTGAAGGTCCCAGACGGCGCCAGAGACGGCAGATCTGAGAAGTTCGCAACGACATGGCTCATCGACGAGATCCCGTTGAAGGCTTGAACTTAGCTTGGTGCAGAATGATGTTTACAAATCTTTTATCTAAGCAAGAGCTACGGCACTGACTACGGTGACTGACTCGGCTGCATGTCTTTTCACCGTCGGTTTTCGGATGGGAGAATGGAACCAGGTGTCCCTTAGGGCAGTGTCTTAGGACCACTTTTGGGTGAAGTCAATCTGTTGGGGGGGACGGAATATTCCGTCCGGGGACGGAAAAATTTCGTCCGGGGTTGAGGGAAAAGGGAAAATCGGTTGGGATGGGAGCGCGCAGGCAGAAATGACTTATCGATGCCACAGGGTAAACAGAAGATACAAGTTGGCTTAGTTTAGGTTAGGTTAGGTTGTTAGGTAGGTTTGGGTTAGGTTAGGTTATGTTAGGTTGTGTTGTGTTAGGTTAGGTTAGGTTTGGTTTGGTTAGGTTAGAAAATATCCGGGTTACACGGTGGCATGACAGACAGCAGTTTCAGTGAAATGTCTCTTTTTGTTTTTGTTATTTTTGTGTTTTTTTTAATCTGACCTAACCTTGTTTTTCAGCATTTCAATCCAACCTAATGCAACCAAACATAACCCTAACCCAACCAAACCAAACAAACCAAATTTAACCTAACCTGACCTAACCTAACCTAACCTAACCTAACCAAACCTGACCTAACCTAACATACCTAACATAACCAAACATACCTAACCGAACCTAAACTCAGCCAACCTGGACCTTATATTCACCCTGTAGCAACGATAAGTCATTTCTACCTGCTCGCTCCGATCGAAACCGATTTTCCTTTTTCCCTCAACCCCGGACGGAATTTTCCGTCCCCCCCCACAGATCGACTTTACCCCCACTTTTATTTCTCATTTACATCAATGACATCGTGTCCAATCTTTGTTCATCTGCCCGGCTCTTTGCTGATGACATCGTGATTTATTGGCCCATTATTTCCCAAATTGATTCCGTTGCATTACAAAATGATCTCACATCCGTCTCTTCGTGGTGCGAGACATGGAACATGAAGATTAATGCCAATAAGTCCAAGGTAGCCTAGTTTGGATGCCATCAGCCGTCAGCGTGACCCTGTCAGTGCATACTCTATTTATGGTGAAGTCATGGAGGTCGTCTCCACTTTCAAATATCTTGGCGTAACTTTCAGTCATAACCTCTCTTGGAAGCCTCATATTTCATAAATAATGGCGAATTCGTCATCAAAAGTCGGCTACATTATGCGCAATTTAAAAATCGCTTCAGATGCACAAAGACGATAATTATGCGTATACCTCCCTTGTCTTGCCCATCTTAGAGTATGCCTGTGCGGCATGGAATCCCTCTAAAAGGTGCGACATTGACGCACTTGAAGCTGTTCAAAGAAGAGCTGTCATATCTATTACCCAAAAGTATGGCCGGCAATTTAGTGTAACCGCAATCCTAAAAGACTTAGATCTCTCCACCCTGCAGAGTCGCCGCCGAACGCATCGCCTAAATCTGCTCAGTGATATAATCACATGTGCTGTGGATTTTTCTCTGTGGACACTTACAAGTTTAAATCAAAACAAAGGCGGACAGATAACGGCCTGAGCTTTGTCCTGCCATTTTGAAAAAAAAAATGTTTTTTTTCAATTCCTTCTTTCCCCGAACATAGCCTCCCCGCAAATAGCCAATTGTATCTCGCGCAATTGCTCGCATGCCTCGCACCACGACAGAGATGCCCGCCCCCCAGATCGACGTGAATATTATTCCACATGACTCTTGAATACCTTCATTGCCTTGCTTGTTTTTGCCATTTGACTATGCTTGCTTGCGTAATTTTTGTTGTTGTATTTGTTACAGTGCCTAATCATTTGAACACTGTTTTTGACAAAAATAATAGATAATAATAATAATAAATAACCCGTAGTCCAGCCGATCAGATCCCGAGCTGGGTAAATGTTCTCCTGTTGCGAACCTGGTAAGGAAAGGGCAGAACTTTGGATTTGGACAGAATTTTGGAACCCCTCTAAAGTGGCCGATATCAATGCAATCGAAGGTGTTCAGCGTAGAGCCTCTCGAGTTATAACAGCTACTTATGATCAGTTTGCTAGTGTCTCAGCCCTCCTCTCTCGCCTTGAACTTCCAACTTTGGCAAGCAGGCGTCGTGTTCATTCCACTAATTTATTCCGCGATATTGTTGTCGGTAAAATGGATTTCCCCATACCCTCTTGCTACTCTGTGAAAGCTATTCAAAGGCGGACAGATAACGGCTTAAGCTTCAACATTCCTCTTGCCTGGCGCAATGTGTATCAAAAGTCTTTTTTCCCCCAAGCTATTGCCAGCTGGAACAGTCTTCCGAAAAATTCGCCTACAATTTTAAGTGCTGCTAGGATGCGAGAACTAAATCACCCCGGTTCCCATAGAGATCCTGTCGCACCAACAACAAATTAGTCCTTGTTGTTTTTAGTTCATTTTGTTGTTTTGATTTAAACTGTTTTATTCTTGGCGCGGGATTAGCTTCTTTTTTTTTACATTGCAACCGTTCTCCTGCTTTTACTGCTCTTGACTAATGACTTTTTGCACAGCAACCAATTCCTTGTTTTATTTTTGGAATAAAAAAAAACTCAGATTGGAGTCGAGGTCGACTTTTCTGTGTATCCTCTTCTCTGTTTTCGAAGCTGACTTGGTTAGGGAGCAGTGACACGTATGAATAGATGGGGCCGTTGGATTACGAACTCTGGGCATCTTGGACGAGGCCTGATGGTCCGTGGAGATAGATTTCCTGTGGTGCTCATATATCCGAATGCGGCATGCATGCTTGATGTGCGCTACCCAATGTGCGCTACTCTGTCCTTCACTTTCAAGGGTTCTTCCTTAATCAAGCATCCTTCAAGGGTTTACTGTATGGGGACCTCTGCAAGTGGTGCAGGTGGGATTGGTTTGCAGTCTGTCCTGTTGTGGAGCTGAAGAAAAATTTTAATGTCACAAAACGGTGGCATTATTTATCTCGTTGAAACAGCCTTGACAGATCTCCGAAGAATGGAGGACTCGAACTGAAAATGAATTGATCCCCCGTCCTTTCTCCTGGCCCTGCTGGTGACTGGCACTTTTAAACGACCTCTCTTATCTCGTCATCCGACATTACTTCTCGAACCTCCGTTATTCCTCCTATGACATGTGTGTAACTTCCCGCAACAGACACTTCAGACAGGAGTTCCGCAGGTTGTAGCAAAGGCACGATTGAAAGTTGACACCTCGTTGAAAGCCATGATCCTGCCGTTTGACAAATTGCCTTTGAGGTGGAATTTCAGCGGGCAATGACTATCGGGGCGCATCTCCAAGTTCAGGTCGGTGAAATTGGTCCCACCAGCTGGGGATTTTTGTATTTTGTGATCCAAATCAGGTAAGTTAAAGTTACCCAAAGGCAACGCAAAATTGGCTCCCAGATAAATGAAAAAATGCTTTTTTGAAAGAAAACCTATATTTGCAAACCACGAGTCACTTTTAGTTCCGAAGGGCTTTCTGAGAGGAAGGATTTCAAGTTTTTCGTTTTCAAAATGATTCATATTGAGTCCTGGCTCATATGCTGGATAATCTTCATGCTGGGTGTGAACTAGTGAAAAGCTCGTGGTGATCCGCCACGGGCAGTCGGGCCTTTGCAAACAAAAACAAAAAGTTGGAACAACAAAAAGATGGAATTCGCAGAAAAAAAAACAAAGTGCGCTGGACAACAACTGGTCCCAAGAGTCGAACAAAGAAAGGCCAAGAAAAACAAACGAAAGCATTCAGAATTCCTTCTCCTATTCGTCCACTGTTGTTGCGCCGCAAGTTGTTGCGTGTTTCCAATTTCGACCACACTGCATGCACCTTTTGAGCGCGAGGGAAGAATCTGCTACAGGCAGGAGCAAGCAGGATTCTCTCTCGCAGACCCGCTGACCCTCTCCTCTCCCTGTCCGCTCTCTTCGAACCTCCTGCTGCGTTGTGCGAACAGAAACAAACGGAACAGAAGCTGCTAGAGCTAGCTTGTCCAAATCTCTCCCATCTGTCTTTCCCCACGAATTCAAAGCTGGCGATATATTCGCATTTTCAACTGACGGAAAATCATTAGATTTTCTGTCTTTGCAAAGATTGAAAATCCAATCATTTTCCGTCAGTTGAAAATTGAAAATGCGAATATTTCGCCAGCCTTGAATTTTGATCGGGGAGACAATAACTACTGTTCCCGATTCCTTCAAATGTTGATCATGGAGAATTCAGCAAGTTTTGAAAGAATTTCGCGAATTGTGGGAAAGCAACACCGACTTCCAATTCCGAAAACTAAGGGTGCGAAACATGCTGGATTTGCATTCACCAAAAAACTTAGAAGGCAGCTAAATTCATTTCTTTCCAAAAACCAAACGAAAATGCAGGGTGGTGAAAAAATCGGATTTCCAGCTGACCGAAAAGGTGGGTCACGAAATGAATGCAGATTTTTTTGATCAACAAATTTTGAAGCGCATGGGATTCTCTGGAATATCGCATGATTGCGATGTTCCAGAGAATAATTCTTCGTGAAATAAAATAAAAGATGGTCAATAAAAGAGGCAAAATGAAAAAATATTGAAAAATAGATGCAATTTTCTGCAACCAATGTTTTGAAGGGTGTGAACCAATATCTCACAGTGGAGTATATTTTTTTGGAGAAAATAGAATTTTGCGCTGTCGAAAAATGGAGAAAAAATGTCAAATTGTCCACTGGCATATCCGTCGAGACCTTTTGAAAAATGAAGGACGAATGGTAAGAAAATTTCGAAGGCAATGTGGTACTTTCATTTCCGGGAGCCTTTTTGGATCGAAAGGGCTAAAATCTGTTTGGAACTAGTCAACGATCCACAGTTTTGGCACGAAAGACACTTGCTTCTGTCCTTTCGTCCCAAAACTATTGCAAACTGGAACACTCTTCCGGAGAACATGGTCCAATCGCCCTCCAACACCACCTTTGTCAAGAATATTCATTCCTCGATATTGCTTTTTCATTGTTTATTTTTCATTGTCTCTTTTCACAATTCGTTTCTTTGTTTTAATTATTTTTTCTCCACCAAACAATGCATGGAGCGAATAAAAATGTTTTACGATGATTTAACGGGTGCGTCTCCTGAAAAGAAAGTGAGTTTTTTGTCATTTATTCTTGCATAAAAATGTTTTTACGATGTTTTTACTGAAAATTTATGTCTCTTGAAAAGTAATAGTGAGTTTTTTGTCATTTATTCTTGCAATAAAATGTTTTTAGGATGTTTTTACTGAAAAGTTATGTCTCTTGAAAAGTAATAGTGAGTTTTTTGTCATTTATTCTTGCATAAAAATGTATACAATGTTTTTACTGAAAAGTTATGTCTCTTGAAAAGTAATAGTGAGTTTTTTTCATTTATTTATTATTATTATTGTCAAATACTGTCACAAATGAACTGGTGACAGATCATACACACACATCCCTGCACAGAAATCGATACCAGTTATGGCCTTGTCAGAGCATTTAAAACTGTAAAAAGAGAAAGAAGAAAGTGCACCAACAAACAATAATCAATTCAGTGAGAACAAAGAGGAAAAACAAATCAAGTATGAGGTGCGACGCCGAGGGACTTGCGCGCATGAGAGATGAATTTTGAACGAGTGGGTAGACCATTCCAGTCCCTGATGGTTTTCGGGAAAAAGGAATTGAAAATAACATTAGTCTTAAAAATTGGTGTGGAAACAGCAACACCGTTATCTGTTCTGCGCTGACGGAGCTTAATGACATAACAGTTCGGCAAATCAAAATTTAGTGATTGGGTGAGAATGTCGCAGAACAGATTTAACCTATGCATCTTCCGCCTGCTTGCCAAAGGATCGAGGTTCAAATCACGTAAAAGTTTGGTAACGCTGACATTATTCTCACATAAATTATTGGTTGTGTGACCACAGAAAGGTCACAAAAATCACACGAATAAAATGCGTCTTTGAAAGAAAAAGTTTGTTTCCAAACAAGTGGTATTTCATTTTGAACACCTGCCTGAGCATTTTTGCGCCTAACTATTTCGAGTGCTATGCAATTTCTTATATTTGCGGTAATGTGGTTTGCATAGCAGATTGTTTTCAGGGACAGTAACACCTTTCGCTCGCATTTTCATGATCAGTGAAGAGTTTTTCGGTTTTTCGGTTTCACGCTTTCTTTGCGCATCTTTGAATGCCGTCCGTACTCTATCTCCACTTCTGAGGCTGCCTCATTTGCGCAGTGACGACATTGTTTTGTGTTTTTTTTTGTGTATTTTGTGCGATTCATTAAAAATCATAAAAGAAACTCATCAAAAATCAGATCTGCGAAAGTTACAAAACAGTTATTGATTTCCACTGAACTAACAATTTCTGCTTTGCGAAATGTGCTGTACGCTCAATGGACAGGATTCTCTCTGGCCAAAAAGAAAAAAAAAATAGAAGCCAAACATGCAAATTCAATCATTCTGATCCACTCTGACAAGAATTGAAAGCCAAATTTGGACGGAACAAGTTGGCTTTTTTTGCTTCGCTGCACTTTTCATTTTCTGTTGTTAATAATTGTGCCAAATATCAGAATTAACCCCAACGTGTAACATATTTTGCGTCCAGCGGTATTCGTTCACAGATGTTTGCCATTGGCAGGCGTGAAAATTTGGTCTCAAATGTGGCGCGAAAAGTCTAATTTTTGCATAAATTGCGTCCAATCGCCTGCAAAATTCGAAACAATGGAAGCAGCGAAGAGCCCCCTGAATTCGCCAACAAACGCCTGAAACCATATCGAAAATTTTAATTTCTACAACCAAAAGAGTAGTTTTCTAAATTGCGAAAGTTGCATTGTTGACTGCGAATTAATTTGCAGAAAACTTAACTTTTGGCGCCATTTTTCTTTCGAGTTCTGTCAAAGGTGGTATGCTTCAAGTGTGCTTACTGAAATTCTTCTCATTTTGTTGGTGTACTTCTAATTCTTCTGAAAGTTGGTGTACTTCTACTCGTAAGTAAAGCTTGCTTTTACATTCTTCGACAAAAAGTTTAGGAAAAGTTTGAACTTTAGGAATTTTCCCCAATTTTCAGCGAAATTCACCGAATTCTCCACACTAAGAAAATTCCCTGACTTTTAAAGGTTTTCTGGGTTGTTGGTCCCATATTGATATTCTTTCCTGTGATGAGTCTGTGTTTCTGGCTTGGCTTGTGATATTTTGACGATACTTCGTGCACTGAGTTTACGAGGATTAATTTGCTGCATTTTAAATGTTTTCGTAATTTACGCATGACTCAAATGCGTGTCGCGTTCAATTGGCAATTCAACGCTCAAGTAAATTGAGGACATTCAACGCACATCACATAAACGCGGATAATGGTGACATTGTTGCCGATTCTGCGCCTTGCTATTTCATGTATGAGACCAATTTTTCGTATAGTTTGGCACTGAATTGAAGACTTTTCTTGTGCTTTCATTCCCAATGAGCATTCGTGCAGTCTCTTCATGAAATCTGGAGGGAATTACTTTTTTGGGACAGGCGTAAGATGAAATTTTATCCCAGAATGTTTTGTGCTTAATTGCTTTTTAAGAATCCGCGTGCAAAAATTGTAGGAATATACGATCTTTCATACGGTCCCAGTGTGGCCCATTTGGACACTCCCAAGGGCATAGCTCGTGGATTTTGGGGCCTGCATCATGAAAAGGGTGAGATCGGAGCACATTTAGTCACGCAATTCTGTCTTTTTCTGAAGGAGTTGGCGCACAAACTTTGGAATCGGTATTTGATAATGAAAACAACAAGGGAGGAAATTACGCTCTTATTTGTCCATTTTTGACCAATTCCTTCATCAAGGAATCGGTCAAAATGGACAAATGAGAAGGTAATTTCTTCCGTTGTTGTTTTCACTGTCTTTTTCTCTTTGTTCTGGTGAATTTACATGTAGAAAATGGTGTTGTCCGATGAAATTGGTTCCAGCCCCCAGTCCCATTTTGGGAACTTTGAGGGCCACATTTTGGGAATAGGGAAACGGATCGCATTTTTATCACAGAGTAAATTTGATTCGCTTCTTCTTTAGTAATTTGTAGGCTTGAAAATTTGGTCTCACATGTGGCACGAAAAATTTCATCTGCAAAAGGCGCAAAATTTCATCTTTCTTCGACAGCCTGCAAAATTCGAAACATTAAAAGCAGCAATGAGCTCCCAGAATTCGTCAACAATCGCCTGAAACCCACATCGAACATTTTAATTTCTACTGCCAAAAGAGTAGTTTTTTCACTTCTGATAGTCGCATTGTTGACTAGGAAATAATTTACAGAAATCTTGAGTTTTGGCGCCATTTTTGTTTCGAGTTCCGTCGAAATTGGTTCGTTTGGTGAAATTTTCTTATTTTGGGTTGGAAATTCTTTGCTTCCCGTTTTCGTGGTTTTCTATGATCTGATCTAGTGCTCGTGATCATCGCATTGGTGCTCTTGTAAGTCAAGCTTGCTTCTAGGTTTTTCTACAATAAGTTTTGGAAAAGTTTAGTCTCAGCAGAGAGTTGAAGAACGGGAAGATGAGTTAGTTCCTGGCACCAAAAATGCCTTCTGTGCCTTGTTGTTGACTTCTCTAGAAGTAACTTCATTCTAGCAGACAATGGTAAGACTTTTCGGAGATCCCGTGCACTGAGTGCTGTCCTGTTTCCTGTGATTTGGCGCCTTTTTTGCCTTTTACGCAACTTGCTCATGTAACAAATGGGCGTCGCTTTTCTTTGACAATTTAGAGGTCGATGCAACACGCTTCACACAAACACGATTAAAGTTGCCAGTTCCGCGTCTCACTGTTTTAAGACATTCATGAATCCTGAAGGGGAATTGGTGTATTCACGTCATGGCGTCCGAGAAAAAAATTCGGTATCTGAATATTTTCTGTTCAGAAGAATCTGGAGGAAAGAGCTATTGGAGAATCCTTGCACAAAAAAATTCGACAAAAATGCGACACGACTGTTGCACAATGAGACACCCCCAAGGACACATTTCGTGGTTTTGGGGGGCTTGAATAAAAAAGTGGGATCGCAGCACATTTTGCCACTTGATGTATTGTTTTTTTTTTATTTTGTTCTGAAGCCTGTTACAGAAAGCAAATAAAGTTTGTCAAACAAAGTTTGACAAACAAAGTTTGTCAAACAAAGTTTGATGGAGTTTTTTTTTCTCGGGTACACATGCACAAACAGTGCATTTTTCTAGCTATTTAACGGCAATACCAGTAATTTCCAGCAAACTATTGTTTGAAAAAAACTTTATTTACTCGTCTGTACCAGGCTTGAGGAACTCGTGGTTGGATCAGAAGTTGGACCTGTTTGATGACATTGGGTCCTGCCCGCAGGCCTATTTTTGGGGACTTTGATAGGTCTGTGGGGAATCGGGGGTCGAACAACCCTGTGACAGAATAAGTTTGAATCGTTTGGGCTTGAGGAACAAATTCGGATACTTTTGTCAGTGTTTTTCTGGAACACCCTGAATACTTTAGCCATTTGTAAGCATTAAAATTTCGTCTCAGTGAATGTTACTCGAAAATTTTCATCCTTGCATAAGGTGCATTCAATCGCCTGCAAAATCCGAAAAAAGCAATGATTTCGCCAATTATTGTTGTAAAACTCATTTCGAAAATTTTAATTTCTACTGCCGGGACAATACTTTTTTTAATTCCTGAAAGTCGCATTGTTGACGACAAAATAATTTACAAAAAGCTTAAATTTTGGCGCCATTTTTATTTCGAGTTCCGTCGAAGTTGGTGATCTCATCACTGAATCTTCTTATTCCGGGTTGGAAATTCTTTGCTTCCTGATTTTTTTTTTTTTGTTTTCTGTGTCCTGATCTAGTGCTTCTCATCTCATTGGTGCCCTTGTAAGGTAAGCTTGCTTTTACGTTCTCATGACATAAATGTGCGCCAGGTTTTGCTGGCAATTGAGCGTCAAAGTAATCGAAGGTTCATGCAAAAGTTTTGGTTCATCATAACAAAAGCAAAATAAATTAGGTGATGAATACGGATCTTATTTACTCTCATATTTTTCTGGCGTGCTCACGAAATCTCTGCTTTGCGTATCAAATCTTAAATCAGGCACTAAATGGATTCTCTCATACTTTGCTGCAATGCAACAAACATTTGCCTTCGGAATTGCAAGCCTGTTTCATAAATGGCGCGTTTTAAAAGTGTGCTGCACCCAAAATGAACCCCAAATTTGAACAATTCTTCGACTTTTGGACCCCTGTCAGGGGGTTCTGCCCATTAGACCATATTGGGGCTCCCCAGATCCCCACGGGTTCTCGCCCATATCCTTGAGAAACCAGAAGTACCCCCTGCTAAAACCTGAAATGACGCTCATGGTTAACCCATTGACATTCCGTCTGAATAGTCAATTTTTGTCTCATCAGAAACCAACAATAAATTGAAACGTCAATCGTTGTCAGATACGAGTACCAACAATTCCCATTGAAGCAAGACACAGGCGAAGAACAATCTACCTCGTTTGATTGTTCCTGTCCTTTGCTTTGCCAATTAATTATTGGTATCTGACGTATGCTTCTGTGTTCAGTGTGTGACACCTGTTTGACGTCTGACTCGATGGTATCATTCGGATAGTTAAATTCGGATAGTTGAAGATTAGTTAAAAGTATCTTTTGAACTCATTAATATTTTGGTTTGAAAGGCCGTGCTGAGTGCTGTGGCATGCACTTAGTGTTCGGGTTAAGAATGTCAAAAAGCGCAGGTCAAACGGTCATCTGTAAAATTCACGTTTTCTCTGCGCTTGCGCTCAAGTTTCCATCGCAAAGTTTTGAGTCATTCAGGGTAAGTTGAGAAGTACGTAGTCCCACCCTAGCTTGGATGGATGTTTTTCGGAGGAGCCTGGTGACGTGTGGGCATTCACTTAAAAAGCTGATCAAACTTGACCTAATCGTCCTGACTTGACCATCCATTGGTTGTTGCTAGCCGGATACATGGATTTCTCCAATTTTTTTTGTTTGTCAGCTTTCAAATTCCGAACTTAAGTGATATCGTCTAATTTGGAAGACGCAGCAACGTTTACCAACTTGTCACAGCTAAAGCAGTAACTGCTCACCAAAGTTCTAAACATTTGGGTCATCCTGTATTCTGGCCACGCAATACGACATTTCCATCAGTTCACGTGCATTCCACGCTGAGCGAAAACAATATCATCTGCTTGCTTCAAATTCGTCGTATGACGCAGCGAGAGCCGAGCTCCACTGGCGAGGCGTTGAAATTAACATGGGCGGGGCAGGCCTGTTTCCACAGCTGAGCAGCTGGTAGCAGCAATTGAAATGCATGCATGCTTTCGTTCCTTTTTCAACTGGACACCAGCAAGGCAGCACGCATCATCTTCTTCGCTTGTTTCCACCTCATTTTCTTCATGTGTGTTTGAGATTTTCATCAACGTGTTCATCGTGTTCGATCGTGTTCATCTTCAATTTCCGACGTTCACCAAGGACAATCCCAACATCAAGCACACAAAAATTCTCCACCATGGAGAGGATATAAATCCTGCACCTCTTGTCAACGGGACCCGAACCTTCAGGCATCCCCTTTCAATTTCATACACCAACCAAGTGATGAGCACCTACCATTGACGAAGAAGTTTGAAACCATTGAAAACCATCCCTGAAGTTTAAGCCAAGGGTTTCCAGACCTGCTGAAAATCACACCACCATAGAATTAGCATGATTCCGGAATTTCCCTTCGATGCTCCTCAGTGATTCATCTTTCTAGCCCCTCCCCCACCATTGTCACCACCCCGAACTCACTGCTCCAACAATTCCGATCTCCCGGCTCAAGCTCCCGTCATTTCCAGCCCGTGAACTGATCTCCCTGCTACCTTTCGAACATTCCCGGAGTGCAGTCAGCTCTCAGTGACTAAAGTTAAGTGCTCTTTTCATCATTACATTATATCATTGTCTGCTGTTAACTCATAATGTACCGCTCTTGTCCAGTGAATGCATTACACACTTGTTGCATCTGAATTAATGAGTTGTCATTGGGCGGGGCACCACCGTTGAATTGGTCGTGAGTGCTCCCACTCACGACCAATCCTAGATCCTTAGGTCTCCTAGATCTTAGAACTAGGAGACCTAACTAGGAGATCTTAGAACTCCTAGATCCTTAGGTCAGAACCCGCATCCAAAAGAAACCCCATCTTTCTTCCACCCATAACCAATCATTCTTTTTCTTTGACAAACTTCAAGCTTGGAATTTACTACCCTGCGAAATTACGTTTCAGATGAAAAACCGGATGCAGAGATAATCTTTGAATGTCTCATCACACCCATTTAGAAAATTTAATTTCTACAGCCATTAGAGCATTTTTTATTTTCTGAAAGTTGCATTGTTGACTGCGAGAAAATGTCAGAAAAACTTAACTTTTGGCGCCATCTTGGTTTCGATTTCGTCAATTTTTGGTTCGCTCACGTGAATTCTACAAGCGGATTTTCTTTTGTCGATCTGAAAATGTTTTTTTCTGGTAAATGGTTACATAAGTGCCCAATCAGGTCCCACGACTTCAAAAACGGATTTTTTGGTCACAAAGTATCGGGGATGTCATTTTAAGTTTTCGCAGGGGCCACCTAGGGGCGGAGCCACGGTTATTGGGATCTGTGACTCCAGCGGGGATCCAAGGGCCAGAGCCCCCTGTCAGGGGCATCTTGGTAGAAGCCCCCAGAAAAGGAAGAAATTACACAATTTTAAATTTCATTTTAGGTCCATGTTTGGAGTGTCAGCGGAATTTTCAATATTAAAATTTCCAATATCAAAATTTTTCGAGGTGTGAAATAGCTGATGAGATTCCGTGGACAAAATGGGATGTGGGGTAGCTTCGTAAATTATTCATATTTCTGTTGAGCGAAAATTCTTAGAGTGACAAATAAGCGTTTTTTTTCTTGGATGTTCAAAAATTAGAGAGAATGGGAAATGGTTGCTGATCTTCTCTGCAGAAAGATTTGAAATCTGTTGTTCTTTAATTTACTAATTACAGTCACATGACGAATGAGAAGAGAGAGCATCACATGGCAGGAAAGCTGTACGAGAATGAACCGCCTGTAGACCACCCAACGGAAAGAGCCACTTCTGAAGCCACGATAGACAGATCTACAGTCACCGCAGCAGCACTCGTGAAGTACCGCCAGCATCCCTTTTAAGGAGAAAAGGAAAGGATAATAAGGACCTTGATTACGCAGCGGCAGCAAACCCATCACTCTCTTGGACAGATGACAGATGCGACCAGAAAACGCCGGCGACCTTCGACAGAGGACATCCAACAGCCCTTTTAAGGGCCACCGTCTAAAAGATTCATGCATCAAGGCCAAGAACAGATCCTGCAGCCCTTCAGATCAATAATTCCAGTTCGAGTCCTCCATTCTCCAGAGATCTGTCAGAGCTGAATTCAACGAGATGAGGAATGACGCCGATAAGCGGTGTTCTCCTATAGTTCCACAACAGGCGCTGCAACCTGTAAACCTATCCCACCAGCGTCAATTGCAGAGGTCCCCATCCAATCAACCCTTGAAGATGCTTGAATGATGAAGAAGCCTCGAAGGTGAACGACCGAGCAGTGCAAATTGGGCGTGCAATCAAGATGCCCAGAGCCGACACTGCTTCACTTCCATCTCTGCTTCCAGATCAGAAAACTGAGATAAACAGCAAATTCGATCCTGAATCCAATCTACGTTCTGCCATGAGACACCAGGTTCTCTCATCGCCAGGTTCACAAAAAGAGAACATAACTTACCTCGGTATCTGATCGGCGGGTGCAGAGAATTGGAGACGGCTCACGAGACAATGAAGGTTTTGCTTGGAAGAGTTCTATACTCGTAAGCTTCACTTCTGATCCAGCAAAGCTTAAAATTTCAACAGGACCTTGCTGAGGAGTTGAATTGTCGCCAACAACGCAGATCTGCAGTTTCCGGTCAGGCTGCACTTGGACCTCTACCCAACAGCCCTTTCCACGGACACGACCCTACGAAGGTAACAACCCCATCAACACCCGGACGTCAGATTGATGCCAGTTACGACCACAAGTCATAGACGAACACAGAGGAAGCAACCAAGCGGCTCATATAAGGTCCGTAGTCGAAAATTCTCTGCAGTCAACCACAACCCTCAGAAGTCAGCTACCCGAAGAAATCATCAGCTCAAATCATAAAGGACAAGATAACCCAGCGACACAGACACGGAAGAATCTCGCCACCACGCAGCAAACTTTCAAGGCGACCAACCGCACGACGACGGAACCCATCGGAGTTGAATTATCGCAATTACCTGTTTCAATATGTTTTACTTGTTATTTTGCCAGCTCTTTATCTGACATTCATTGCCGTGGTAAATAAAAAAACGCCTGGGGAAGGGTCTCGCCGCCACCTAACATGTTCCATGGGGACACCCAGGGTATATTGTCAATCAAGAAAACGGAGAGAACTCCACACCAACTCCAGCTGTGCTCCCGGGCCAGAAGCAGTGACATGGAGTTGAAAGATCGTTCCCAATCCAGAGTGATAAGAACCCATCTGTGCAGAAACCACAGTACGGAAAGAACGCAAGCGACTCCACTCGCTCATGGAGGCGACACCCCAAAGAGGACCCCGAAACAACACCCCTTCCATTCAGGCACTTGGCAGTTCAATAATCGCATTCTGTGTTTAAACTTGTCTTTTGTTGGCGTTTTCATCTCAGATGTGCGAAGAACGGACGGACCTTCTTGTCGGGAGTCTCCGTCCAGGCGGGACGCTCAGAGTACGCAGAGTGACCTTCATTGCCTTGCCGATCGGGGCATCCACATAAAAAAGACAGCAATGGCAGGCCACCTAATTTATTTCCATGGGATCCCCAGGGTTTGCGTGAGCCAAGAAAACGGAGAGGACACCACTCTAACCCTATTTTAGCTCTGCTCCGGGGTCAGAAACAGAGCCGTAGATTGGACAATTCAGAATGAGAAGAGGCCATTTGTGCAGAGAATACAGTTCGCAAAGAACAGAAGCAACTCCACTCGGAGACAGTCCCCCCAAAGAGGACCACCACAGCAACTTTCTTCCACTTCCGCTTTTGGACGGAGAACAGGGTTGTCGTAAAGTATAAAGAGGCTGGAAATAACCGCCAGGTGCCTAATGTCCAATTTTTCAGGCGTGACATAGCTGAGACTAGACTTGACCCATAGCTTTTTTGTTGATTGCTGAAATGGCACACAATATGCAAGCCAGCATGACGCAATCCCAACAATCACTTTAAAGCAATTACTCAAGTCGAGTCTCAGCTACGGCTAGAATGCGCCCTATCTCTCATCAGGCTCTCATGAGAAAGACAACATATTTTCAGTGTATCGGCTCACCCTGAGCTCAGTCAATTTTCGTTTAGATTTGGTGGACCTATAAATGGCTGTTGGGAAATGTTACTTCAGTGGTCCACTTTGAACAGTCAGTTTTCGGCACGCGAGAATGGAACCCAACGGCCCTTTTAAGGGCCGTTGGGTTCCATTCTCGCGTGCCGAAAACTGACTGTTGAGAAGGGCCGTTGGGTAAAACGGCGGGCTCAGCGGCTCTTTTAAGCGGCTTCAGCTCTTTTACCCAACGACCCTTTTAAGTGCCGTTGGGTAAAACCGTGTTTACCCAACGGCCCTTAAAAGGGTCGTTGGGTAAACAGCGAGAATTGTCATAGCCAAACGGCCCTTATTAGAGCTGATTGGTTACGTCAATTCATTCGTCCTTTTAAGGGCCACCAAATTTCTTGCCTGTGGACAAATTAACGGTTGACTGGAAGAGGACTGGGCTAAAGCCTCATAAGAACTCATAGCGCATGGTGTACTGGGACAGAGAGTAACGAAACGTGTGAAGATGGCAGGACAAAGGCTTCATCCCGTCGCAGAGGTCGCAAAAATAGACAAAGATGTTGTCGAAACGATTAAGATGTTGGTTGGAAAGGCAAACAACCAGGCCGTCTTAGTTCCAAAGATGATCAAAAAGTCGGAATGAGGAACGTCATAATTTAAGGCACTTTTGATGACTGCGAAATCCCTCAAACTTGAATAGACTGCAGTTCCATTGTCGCGTCCCGAAAGCAGACAGTGAAATCGGCAAGAATGAACTGTAGTTCCATTTTCTCGTCCCAAAAATCGAACGCAGTTTTGGTTGGAAGGAAAGAAAAACATCCAGGCAGTCTTGCTTCCGAAGAAAACCAAGAAGATTAAACAAGAAATCCTCGGAAGAAACGTCACCCAACGGCCCTTTTAAGGGCTGAGAAATCTCAAATTTGTCAAGCAGAGCTGAGGGCGCATTTTGTTTAGTTTATGTGCGTGTTTTTTTTTTTTTTTTTTTTTTTTTTTTGTTTTTTTTTTTGTTTTTTTTTTTTTTTTTTTTTTGTTTTTTTTTGTTTTTTTATTTTTTAATTTTTTATTGTTTTATTTTTTTTCACTTCCACTAAAAACTTACAATATTCAATTCTTACATATCATTATTCTACCTTACACTATATCATCAATTTTGTCCTTTTCAAAATCACAAATAATTTTCAGTTCACCACAATTTCATCCAGAGCCTCTGCTTCTCCTCTTTTCAATCCTGAAATCCAGATCCAAATTATCTCCCAATAAATCATCATCATTCCGGAACCAATCACCATCAAAACCAAGCCAACTCCGATCATTCCCAGAATCTTGCCGATATCCATCATCTGGTTGTCCATCTCCATCTCTTGCAACTTCCCTTCTTTCTTCTCCTCCAGACTCTTCAGGAATGGAGTCACATGGTCGTAAGCATGATCAAAAGCTGCTTCACATCTCGACCGAGGCTTCGTCGTCGGAGCTCCACTCGCCACTGCCACAACAACAAGGAAAACCAGGAAACACCAACTGGAACGAACAGCCATTTTCGTCTTCTTCAGCTCTTCTGTCTTCTTCTTCTTCTCAACCTTCTTCTTCTTCTTCTCAGGAACAAATGAGGTGGATCTCCAGCGGACTGCTCCTTTTATACCCTCTCTGACGTCAATGCCTCCGTGATCTATACTTCAACTGGGAATTTTAATTTCTATAATCTGCATTTGGCGTGATAACAGCTATTCTTCATGTTCTCGGAAGCCCGGTTCTTCAAGTATGGACTAGGTAATGGGGTTTACAGGATTTTGGAGCACGAACATCTACATTTTGGTTTCATTGTCTTTCCCAAGAATTTTTCGGCAAAATTTTGGAGGCAACCTGAAACTTCATTTTCTACGACATTCCTACGTTTTGATTAAAACCACTCTTAAATTGTTGCTTTCCATGTGACACTTCACGTGTATATGCGAGTGGCTTCCGATCTTTGCAGATGAGCTGAGTAAACTTGGAACTTTTATTTCTACAAATTGGGTTAGGAATGCCAACAGCTACTCTCATTGTTGCTTGGAAGTCCGGTTGCCGGATTCTGGTGCCAAGTTTTGAGCTTATGGATATCACAGAATTATCGAGAGGGATCTGGTGACGAGAATCTTCCGGCAAAAATTCAACTAGGCAACCTGAAACTTCAATTTCTATGACGTTCCTTCATTTTGATGAAATCCACTCTTGAATTGTTGCTTTGTATGTGACTCTTGCGGCCTGATCCGAGCTGATCTTTTCGAAACTTTGAAAACTAATTTTGAAAAACTAATTTTGCATTCTGGTGGTCTTTTTATGCTCCGAGAAACAGTGTTGAAAATGAAATTGCATCTGCTACAACCTTGCAACATCATTCCAAAAGAGGTCCAGTATAGCTCTATCCTCGACTGTACCAAACAGCGATTCGCTTGATGTTGATATGACGTGAGTGGGTATTAATCTGTGCTGAAAATCGGCTTTTGAAACAAAAAGTACGTAAATCCACGGCAGAGAATTTTTGTGCCTAACTAGTTCGAGCGCTATGCAACTTGTTATATTTGTGGTAATGTGTGTTGCATAGTGTTTGTTTTTAAGGGGCTGTTATCTTTATCAATTTATTGTTTTCCTTTTCAATGATGGGTGTTTCGGCTTTCAATTGTGCGCGCCTTTGAACGCTGAGATCCCCTGCTTTTTTCATATCGGAGGCTGTAAACCATCATGTCCCTGAGTTTCCAAAAGGACAAATTATCTGGCTTCTGCAATTTGGGATCAGCGCAAGGATTTGGGTGATCGGACGACTTTTTGCCACAGAAGATTTTTTGTTTAGTTAACTCTGAATAACTTGTCCTGAAAATTTGGCCGTTCAATGATGAAATTTTAAAACAAATGTTAACCCCAAAATCCCCAAAATGGCCCATTTTGGGGACTTTGTGGGGTCATAAAATGGACCTGATGGACCCGGAGTCAATATTCCACTGATTTTTATGGTTTGCCTTGTAATAAGAAACCTTGTAATAAGGTTTGCCTTGTAATAAGTTTGGTTTGCCTTGTAATAAGGAATACAACCCGAAATCGGTGGTGGATTTACGAGCACCCTGTACAAGAGTCTGATATGGGAGTCGGATATAGAATTTGGAGAAAGGAGTAGAGTGTGTATGAGTAGATAATAGGAATCGGATAAGAGAAGGATGGAATCGGACACAGGAGTTTGAAATAAAATCAGTGCGTAGGAGTGTGCATAGTTTTCGGATATGGGAGCAGGGGACATTGGAGCCGGATGATGGTGTCGGATAAAGGAGTCGGAAATATTTGTTGTTATGTTCATATCCGCGGTCCCCTGTAATGTAACCCATATTTAACCATGTAACTGTAACTATTTAACTGTAACCCTTACTTTCATAGTTTTTTCCCCGCACTTCAAGAGAATGGAAAGCTCTCGACCATGCCTTTCGCTAGTCTCACACACACAGCAACACTTGCGCTTATCCTTCTTGATTGGGTGAACACCGAGTTGCAGTGAAGTTGTTGCCTGATTTCAACCTTCTCATGCATTGCCATAAGTTAATGTTTACTCACCTTGTTTTTGTTTTTACTAATTCTTTTTGATCCGTTGCTTTTATTGTCTGACGTGTCATACATATTGACTGGAGTTGAATTACAATTACAATCTTTTATAATCACAAAAACTGCTTGGAGGGATTTAGCCGCAGTGTGGGCCACAACCCCAAGCCAGAAAAACAGAAACAGTAAAAACATGAAGCACAAATGACTAAAACGGAAGATCGGACATCTAGCAACACAACTCACTGAGTGCCCTTTCCTTCACCTCACCAGTGAGAAACAAGATATGCTTCACTGTGCCATAGACCTCACCGGTGAAGGACAGCTCAAGTTAAAAATCAATCGATTGCATTTTTCTGTGCTGGCACCCAGGGAAGTTGTCTGCTCTGAAATGGTGGCACCAAGGGAAGTTTAAGTTTAAAGCACCCCAGACTGAAGTGCATCTCACCTATGAGGTACATGTCCACATGCAAAATGGAACTCTAAAATATTCTTCGCGGAAGATCAAAGTTGCCCTTTTCTTGTGATAAGTTTTTGAGAGAATGCAAGAAAAGCATTGCTCTGACTCATTGAGATGGACAATAAAATGCAATGAAGACTTTTCACACATCTCTATAAAGATTGCATGCAAAAAGCGATGGGCGATAGCATTTATTGAGCTAAAGAACGCAGCAAATACAATTTGTTTCTTGCTTTTGGAATAAATGATCTTTCAAGTTGAAACTTGAAACAAAAAAATGGAAAAATACAAAATGCATGGTTCTTTTCTTGACCTTCATTTGGAAGTCGTTAATTTCTTCTCCTTCATCGTGGATGTTGAAAGAATGCAAGACATAGATATGCAGTCATAAAAGGTTTTGTATGCTAAGGTGGAAACCCATCCTACTTTGTGTTCCTTTGCAGAGGTTCGCCTATGCTCCTTAGCCATCTTTGAGTAACACTATGTGCAGTTGGTTCGAACCAATCGATCATGAGCATCCCACTTTTCTTTCTGGTGGCTACGATCGGAATTTATATGCGTAAATTAATTTTATCCACAGCCAAAATAGTTACATCCTGCTCTCCAAAAAGCATTAGATTAATTTTTTAGAATGAAGCTTCTATATTGGAGCAACGGATAAAGGACTTCAATAGCCAGCCATACAAATACCAAATCAAAAAGCGGCTGACAAACTAAAGTGTCCTCCCAAAACTGGTCACTGCAGTCTGGTTCCAAAAATGGACAAGACATAACCTGTGGAAAGCAGACTTGCCTATTTAAAATTTAGTCGGACTTCTAGTCGGAGAAGAACTTCAGTGAAGAATATTTCAACCTATTTCTTAACATCTTTTTATTTCGAGCTAAGTGAACAACCTTTTTTGGAAAACCTTTTGGATTTTGTACGAAGAATTACGAGTTATGACGGATGACCGTGCAGCAGACAAACTAAAACACCATTGAAATAAAATAAAAAACTCCGAGGACGATTCCCCAAAACAAGCCATCTGGCAAATACGAAAGTTCACTTTTCTTTTCATTAGGCCAACCTGTATATGCGGGAATATCGGAATCGTCATTTTTTCCCACGCGCTTCAAATTTTTGGTCGGAATTTTGGTCAGAAAACACCTCTTGTTTCACCACCAATAGATTTTTGCCCAGTTAAAAAAATCAGAATTTTTCGCCACCCTGGATTTTTTTTGTAAATCAATTTCTGTTTCGGAACCTTCAAGGAGTTTATCTCAGTGATGAATTCGCAGCAATTTATTGATTTCCCCGATCAAAAACCTCCAGAATGGCGAAATATTCGGATTTTCAGCTGACTAAAAAATCGGTTGGTTACCAAACAAATACTGATTTTTCTGTCGAAAAAAAATGACGTCCATGGGAAAATTGGTAACTTTGGTCTTCATGCAAATAATTCCTAGGTACAAAATTCAAAAGGTCGTCAAACATAATAATTTTATGTGGAACGAAATTAAAATATGTTGTGAGGGAGGCACACAGTTGTATGGATAAAATTTTCAACGACAAGTCCATTCATTAAATTGGTTATATTAGGTGTCAGCGGATTGTCAGTGACAATGGTGTGCACCAAGAAATTAATGGCCAGATGATTTTTCACCTAAAAGTGGTAAAATTATGAACGTTTTCTGGAGAAGAACACTGAGCACAGGCGTAAATATGATCCCAGGCCCAATCAAAGTAAATTTGAAAACCAAAACCTCTACGGATACCCCTTCGTAATGAACAGTTATTTATGGTTAGCAAATAAGCTTTTTCTTTCAAAAGCACTTTTGATCTGTGTGAGTAAAATAGTGTGTTGCTTTTGGGCGACGGCAACTTACTCAACAAATGAAGAAACGCACACATTCCAAAACTGCTGGGTTATCATTTATTCGCACAGAAGCGAATAAATGATAACCTTTCACATAATTTTCCAACTCAATCTGGATATTTCAACGCTAACATGCCGAAATGCACGGACTGAAAATTTTCAATATGTCTTCTCCATCAGGGCAAAGTTGCACAGATCGACGAGAAACCTTCTCATTTTTTCGTTTTCCTGATTCGACAACGCTTGACGTGACGTCAGACCGGTGATAAGTGCAGATGGTTCTCCCACAGCAGCAGCCACGTTGCGGCTCATAAATGAAAGCAGACAAAATGTGTCATGTCAAAAACAGAACCTGCCGTTCTGTTTTGAAGGCCAATCTCGAACGTAAGCCATGATTTCGGAGGAGGATTCCGGATTCGATTGGGCTTTTAAAGTGAGGGATGAATTTATTCCAATGTTTGGTATTTAATATCTAAATTTGGCCCCTTTTCGTTTCATGCCCATTTTGACAGTGAAGTTCACATTTTGTTGTTTTGTCTTTTGCAGACGCGAATGCGTCGTCTGCAAAGACAATGTGTTATTTTCACCCGGAAACTGAAAACACAAGCCCTGTTTTAAATCATCGATTTTCGTTGGAAATCGATGACTCGAAAAGTTTTCAACGGATTTAGTCCAAATTTGGAATTTTCTATCATTTACGGAAACGAAGAGCCGATTAATTTTTCTCTGCGATTGGTGAAAAAATGTGGAAATTTTATTCTATGCGATTGCTTTTTTAATCATTTTGACTAAAAGCGGCATTCTGATACTACCTATACTAAGTCCCTGAATGGTCAAAATGTCAAGTTCCGTATTTACGGTCAGTTTTTGCTCAAATTTAGCTGTCTGTTAGGGCTTATATGGAAGGTCTCTCACGCAAAATTTCAACTCATTCGGTCAAGCTGTTTCTGAGTTATGGAGTGAAAGGTCACAATTTGGAGAACTGACTCTGGCATCTTTTCACATCATCCGTCAGTCGCAAAACAAATAAAACGGTTTCCATGGCAACGTCAACTGGGGTTTCGACTTGAATCAAAGCTTCCGAAATTCTGCCGCTGAATGTATACCTTCACCGTTAGCCAGATTCTCCATTAGCAATCACACTCAGCTTAGAATCAGCAGTCAATTCGATGGCTATAGTAGATTTGTGTTGTGAACCTTTAATTTCTAATTACAACGCTATTCCTTTTCCATTTCTGGGAAGTGTTCAGCCATCTGCAAAATTGACAGCTGTGCTAAAGCGCAAATGGGTGTGAGTGGAAATGAGGTATAGCGGCCGTTCACGTCAGGTCACTTATCACTAGCGGCCGTTCACGTCAGGTCACTTATCACTGCAACTAGAGATGCTCAATAGGGATTGCACGGAAACAATTATTTCAGAAAATACCACTGTTCTTTTAGGCGTGCCATTATGTCCCCCTTTGACGTCAGCCTTATCTCTAAAGGATCTACAAGGCGTAAAAGAGGATTTGTGTTGTTATTTATTTTGTTATAGGTTAGCGTATAGCAGTTTAAATTGCTAAGGTTTCGCATTGGAAAACTTATAGCCAAACCTAACCTAACATGATTTGGGTAAAAAAAGAAACCTAACGAATCCAAACCTAATCTTGCCTGCCTAACCTAACAAAATAAATAAATGCGATCCAATAACATAAAGGTAAAACCAAACAGAATAACAACA
Source organism: Sinentomon sp. SZTP_YWyxl (assembly GCA_030068105.1). Lineage (NCBI taxonomy): Eukaryota > Metazoa > Arthropoda > Protura > Sinentomata > Sinentomidae > Sinentomon > Sinentomon sp. SZTP_YWyxl. The sequence continues at coordinate 24,273 of JASGXE010003835.1, forward strand.
AAGCAAACCCTGTTTGCAAAGCCACACTTGCGGTTTTCATGATCAAATAGGTACCCGTTGCCTAATTTGAAGGAAGAAAGCCATGCATTTGCGACGCAAAAAGCAACTTGCGCTGTTCTTATCTCTTCCTGTCATCATCATTTCGAAACTTATTCAGAGCTTCCGAAATTCTGCCGCTGATTGTTCGATTTGTGGGCATGTCTGAAATAGGTACCCATCCGGTGTCTTCTGTCTTCTTTTCTCTTTTTTTCGTTTTTGTGGATTTCTGGACGTTCTGCACATGTTCATAAGCTGAATTTAGTTGATTTGTTATGTCAGTGGGGGAAAACCCCCAGCGCCCTACTTCCCTCTTACGAGTGCTCTCCCGCGGTCTCTTTTTCTGTTTTATTTTGAGTTTTGTATTGAAATTCCGTCTTTTTTTTCATTCACCCCGATTTACGGATTTAAGTGCGGACTAATTGGATTTATATTGTTTTTTGATTATTTCAGCGGGGAAAGCCTCCTGAGCCCCCTGTCGGATCCTTTCTAGTTGCTCCATTTGCTTGCCATCTCGGAAAAACAAACAACGCCGATTGCGGTTTTCGAAAAATGTTGAAATTTATGAAGCTTTGATTCCACCGTCGGGAAAGTTCATTGGTAATTCTTCCATCCAGCCTCAGCACTTGTTTTGCTTCGCCATTTTTAAGGGTGAAGAAGTCGTTTTTAGCAAATTGTCGTCTCTAAAAAGGTATATCTCCGGAATGTTTGGCGTCTTTTGAGACCATTAAATTTGCAGATCCAAACTCGCATAACCTATGCCGAGATTTGCTCTTGCAAAATTTTCGAAAGGCGCTCCATATATGATAATATGATAACAACAGGGTAAAATAGTGACTCAACTGTTTATACTGTCGCATCCCCTTTTTCTGATCACGGATTGGCTTCAACAAAAATGACCACAACTCGATGACTCATCTTGGGTGAAATAGGAGAGTTTAAGCCCTTCTCCGAGCAGTCCCGAGCTCCGTACTTTGACGCGCTCTCGACTTACTATTGACAAACTTGCAAACGTACAGACTGACAGACACACAGCCCCGTTAGCCTCTTATTTCTGGCTCACTTGTACCAACTTCAATTATTTTCGGAGCTGCGGCCGGCAAGACGGGTGATAGAGGAGCCTGCCAAGTGCCAATACCGGCACTTTTTAAAATGGATGACGACCTTGTCAGCAATCTAGTTTGTGTGCATCATGTGATGTGGTTAAGTATGATTTTGGTTGAGAATTTAGCTCGACTAGCAGAATAGCAGGAGATCGCTCCAATCGCACCTGGCCAGGTTATCAACTATATTCGACTTTCTAATAATTTTATAATATCTCACGCACAACGCTCAATGATAACTGGCCATATCTCTTTTGTTTTTTTTCTTCACAGACCTGTGTTGCACTTGAGAAAAAAAATGCAGCGTTTGAAAATCTCAATTCGCATAGCTTTAAATACAAATTGCTCCACGAAAAAAAAGAGACAAAAAAGATCTCTTGCGATGAATGTTCATGCAATACCAATTCTTGACTTTATCGTTTGGCCATTTCAAAGCAAATGGTTTGCTTCTGCATCTGACTCAATCCATTCGCGGTTGGCTGAGTCAAAAGTCAAACGAAACTTAACAGAGGTGATTCAATCGAGCCGCGTCTCCAGCTGAGTTTCGTTTAAGAAAAGAAAAAATCAGAGTCGCTTCTCAGGTATGCTGAGCCTTGTTTTAAGAATTGACCCATTATGGGCATCTTAAGCGTGATCATTTTCAATTGTGAAGTTCTCAAAGGAACATTGGTTATTTTCTGAAAGTATTGAGCAGGCCTATTGAGACTCATTTGACAATCAGACGCTGTTTAAAAAGACAAACATTCGGCATAGTTGGAAATTAACCCATGACCTGATGATAACATTTCTGCATCATTGTCAGATACATGAAAATAAATTATTGCAAATTTACTGTCCGTCACTTTCACAGATCTGAGTATTGACAAGTGAAATCTACAAATAAGTGAACGATTCTTTAGTGAACCTTACATAATCCCTAAAAACATAAAGATAAGGAATCGCCGCGCCATGAAACAGCCTCCGAAGTGAAGAAATCAGGGAATCAGCGTTCAAAGGTGCGCGCAAAATGAAAACCGAACACCCACCACTGATTGTGAGAACAATAAATTGAAACAAATATTTGCCCATTAAAAACAAACTGCTATGCAACACACATTGAAGCAAATATAAGAAATTGCATAGCGCTCGAACTATTTAGGTGCACAAACTTCCTTGCCAGAGATTTCCTCGTTTTTGATGCTTAAAAAGTCGAATTTTAGCACAGATCGACACCCACTCACAAATACTTCAAGTGAATCGCCGTTTGGTACAGTCGAGAATAGAGCTATCCGGCCACTCTAGGACTGATTATTCAAGGTTGTGGCAGATGCAATATTAGTTTCTGCACTATTTTTCCAAGCATAAATAGATATCTAAAATGCAAAAATATCCTTGTTCTCAGATCCTACATTGTTTGAAATAATAATTTCAGTCATTAGAAAAGAATTGTTTTCTAAAATTTCGAAAAGTTTTGCTCTGATCAGGCCCTAAT